>JADDOH010023194.1:0-55084 GCA_016648135.1 Agrypnia vestita | reverse complement strand
TATATAGCCGAAACACCGCTAATGATGATGATGATACTATCGTAACGACTCATGACGATATATAGCTGAAACACCGCTAATGATGATGATGATGATGATGATGCTATCGAAACGCCCCCTGACTATATATAACTGGGACACTGCTAATGATGATGATGATGATGATACTATTGAAACAACTCCTGACGATATACGACTGGGACACTGCTATGATGATGATGTTGATGATACTACCGAAACGCCCCCTGACTATATATAACTGAGACACTGCTAATGATGATGATGATGATGATACTATTGAAACACCTCCTGACGATATACGACTGGGACGCTGCTAATGATGGTGATGATGATGATGCTATTGAAACGTCTCCTGACAATATATAACTGGGACACTGCTAATGGTGATGATGTTGATGATACTATCGAAACGCCTCCTGACGATATAAAGCTGAACCACCGCTAGTGATGACGATGATGATGATGATACTATCGCAACGCCTCCCGACGATATATATCTGGAACACCGCTAGTGATGATGATGATACTATCAGAACGCCTCCTGACTATATGTGACTGGAACACCGCTAATGAAGATGGTGATGATGATACTATTGAAACGTCTCCTGACGATATACAACTGGGACACTGCTAATGATGGTGATGATACTATCGGAACGCCTCCTGACTATATATGACTGGGACACCGCTAATGAAGAAGATGGTGATGATGATGATGCTATCGAAACGCCCCCCGACTATATATAACTGGGACACTGCTAATGATGATGATGATGATGATACTATTGAAACGTCTCCTGACGATATATAACTAGGACACTGCTGATGATGATGATGTTACTATCGGGACGCCTCCTGACTATATATGACTGGAACACCGCTAATGAAGATGATGATGATGGTACTATTGAAACGTCTCCTGACAATATACAACTGGGACACTGCTAATGATGGTGATGATACTATCGGAACGCCTCCTGACTATATATGACTGGAACACCGCTAATGAAGATGATGATGATGGTACTATTGAAACGTCTCCTGACAATATATAACTGGGACACTGCTGGTGATGGTGATGATGATGATGCTATCGAAACGCCGCCTGACTATATATAACTGGGACGCGGCATATGAATAGACAAATAAATACCTAATTAATTAATGTATCATCAATTAAATAAATAAATAGAGATGAATAATTAAGTTCGGCGTCGAGCACACGGGCCGATGATGATGCTATCGAAACGCCGCCTGACTATATATAACTGGGACGCGGCATATGAATAGACAAATGAATACCTAATTAATTAATGGATCATCAATTAAATAAATAAATAGAAATTAATAATTAAGTTCGGCGTCGAGCACACGGGCCGATGATGATGCTATCGAAACGCCGCCTGACTATATATATAACTGGGACGCGGCATATGAATAGACAAATAAACACCTAATGTATTAATGAATCATCAATTAAATAAATAAATAGAAATGAATAATTAAATTCGGCGTCGAGCACACGGGCCGATGATGATGCTATCGAAATGCCGCCTGACTATATATAACTGGGACGCGGCATATGAATAGACAAATAAACACCTAATGTATTAATGAATCATCAATTAAATAAATAATAGAAATGAATAATTAAATTCGGCGTCGAGCACACGGGCCGCGCGATCCCTGGAAGTTCACACACATGCAGAGAAGGGTTATTTGGCGAATTAATTCGCCCCTATTATGGTCAGTACGGATCCAACATGCAAACAAACACCTGTGGATAAAAGTATATTTAAAGTTTACGGTACAGGGGTTAGCTTTCACTGTCGGCGCTTCTTCCGTCTCTGTCTGGGGTATCGAACCCGAGACCATTCTTCTTAATCGTGCGCCACCTTTATATATCGTTATAATCTCAAAACTGAAAGAGGATGACATGACTTACCCATCTGCCGCCGATTATATCCATTCCAGTGCATCGTAGTTTCACTTTATGTACCTCACTTTATACCTAAGGAGTGCGAACACTTGCCTTGCACGCGCATACGATTCACAGGCCCCTAATTAACTATAGTTCGCGACCTAACCTTTGATCCTGCCATCACGCGTTTTTAAGTTCCCGTAGCTGGGGCTTAGTATCCAGCCTCTGTAACTATACGGTGTATATACTCTAACCAAACCGAAACTAGACATTATTTCCCTTTCTTTGAATTTATATTCCTCGGGATACCGGAATTAGACCCTAGCTCGACAATTGTAAGTATTTATATATCTTAATAATACTGCAACATAGTCCTTATTTCCGTCTTACGTATCCGTACTTCCCGGGTCACCGAGACTAGACTCCAATTCTAATGATCATACTCTAATGATTATACGCACCGATATTTTTCATAAAACCCGTTACCCGTTATTTTCTGATGTTACATATTCTTATATTTATCCGAAATACCGGGATTAAGCTTTGAATCTAGGATTCCATCCATTTATAAGTTTTAACAAACCCATGAAGCAACCACTTGTCCACTTGTTGTTGTTAAAGAATTGATTGCTTCTATAATAAAACCCCACTAGTCTACATCTTTATAAGGTCAATACATATTACTTTTAGGGTCCGCCGATTTAGTTTTATTCTTATTATTATTCTTATTATTATTACTATTATTATTATTATTATTATTATTATTATTATTATTATTATTAATTAATTACACGGCTTAATAGCCTTTTACAACAGGTTTATACATAATTAAAATACAACAAACGATTAAATGTAAAAGAAAAATAAAGGGTATAGATGTAAAAAAGTATATATACATAGTTTAAAAATAATGAGGTTAGACATGTATGTAAAAAGTATATATGCAAAAAGGTGTAAGGTAGCAGGTTTATACATAATTAAAATACAACAAACGATTAAATGTGAAAGAAAAATAAAGGGTATAAATGTAAAAAAGTATATATACATAGTTTAAACATAATGAGGTTAGACATATATGTAAAAAGGTATATGTGCAGAAAAGTGTAAAGTAGTGATCTCAGAAATTTTTACTCACCGATAATATAGCAATATCAAATTTGAATAGCCAGCTATATATATAAAAAAATTTAAGACATTATATAAAATTTAATATTTTGAAAAGAAATGATCATATAATGATTTTTTAAATTTTGAGAGAGATGGATTTAAAATGTCGACATATGTAGGTAGTTCATTGCCAAGTTTGTGCATTGATAGTAAAATTATTTTATCCTTAATATAATTTCATTATCATCTCGAATATTTGATATCCACCCTCCGGCAAATTTTAATATAGTTTAAATCATTTTAATATTATTTATCATTTTAATATAGTTTAGGAATAACGGGATTCTGTAATTTCTACAAGTATAAACAACCCCAATCTTACCAAATCCATTTTATGTAGTGAGAGACGCGGGACTTATATTCTTCCTAAAATGTAAAATGAACCCGGTCTAGATGAAACATCCTTATTTAGTTTCAAGACAACGAGGTTTACGCGTTCCACGAGGAATATGATATAACCCGATCTAAACGAAGGTAATTTTATATAATTTTAGGACAGCGGGACTTACAAATTTCATAAAGTATATCGCGAAGCCAATCTAGGCGGAGGCACTACGTATATTTTAAACAGAGTAAGAGTTTAAATTTTACCATCAAGTCTAATACTCCGCAAGAATGTCCTAGGCATAGTAAACAAATTAGCGGTCAAAACTGTAGTGTTTCTATGTTCACGCGTTTTAGCTCGAAACGAATACTATAATTTCCACATTTATAATACAAGACGCGAATTTCTAAACGAAACATTTTAAAATAGTTCCAATTGAAATCTACATGTTTCATATTTACTAAATGAAGGCGCGAATTCTAAACGAAACACTAACATTGTTTAAAACGGGACCCTATATTTATACATGCTTAAAATGAAACGCGAATTCCTGAACGATAGCATTTTATATAACTAAATGTAACGAAATCTTATATAGTTTATAAATAAGAAGACCCGGCCCCAGGCGGTTTTTATATATTTTCAATATAACGAGGTCCTATAACATCTTTATAAGTATAATACAACCCCGGTCTAACGAAACAATGTACTAGAAGTTTTTATATGTTTGAATACATGATATACGTTTTTTTTTTTTATACACGTTTTTATACGCGAGATTTACGTCTTCGTACAATACGAAGTACCCCAAATTATACAATCGCGAAGTTATAACCAGAACTAATTGAAACATTTTTTCATAGTTTAAGTCCGCGAGGCAAATATCTTTCATAAAATATAAAATACCCGAATCAAATTAAACATATTTTTACCTTATAGGCTTTCCCCAACGCGCGTAATAATCCCGGCCACATGAAACGTTTTTATATGTTTTAATAGCGCGGGACCTATGTTTCCTATATAATATAAGATAACCCGGGCCGAACGGAAGCAATTTTATATACTTTATAAAATAGTGAAACTTGTACTTCTGTAAAACCGTAAATAAACCCCGACCCCCACGAGATTATTTTATATAATTTTTTTGAATAATGAAATTTCATACATCTGTAAAATTGTAAATAAGTCCCGACTCTCACGAAATTACTCTATATAATTTTAAACGAAATGGAAATCTAGATTATTATGGGCTGAACCTGATACCCCGCGACATCAGCTATATATTTTTCACTAGACGTATTTTTAATCCCAGAATTTATTCGCTATAATTTTAACGGACTCTTACTATTAACCATAAACAAAAAAAAAATTATTAAAATAAACTAAATATTCTTTCGATAACTAAAATAAACCCGGTCTGATCGAAACATTTCATATAACGAAATATTATATGCCTTACAAATGTAAAAATTAAAATGAGACCTCGCGTATTTAGCAAAGATAGGTATTTTATAAGACTTATTTAAAATCGAATCTGTTAGTAACAACTCCTTTATCTTTTAACAACTTCCCGCGTGTTTAGCATACAATAGGTATCTTTATAACGCACAGCTAGTTTCCAGAGATCCGCCAATACTATACTTAGTAAAACGAAAATTTAACTAAATTTGAACTCTACCTTTTCCTGAAATTCTGCGAATATTATTCTGTGAACCTATTAAGACGACAAAAATAATTAACTTTATAGAACATAGTGATTTCCGAAGTTCCGATATGCCAGATTAATTACCTTTATAAAATAAAATCAATCCCGTACTCTGAGTTAAAACTCTTTTGACAGGACCTCGCGTATTTAGCAGAAGATAGGTATTTTTACAAGATTTATTAACAATTTCCCGCGTGTTTAGCATAAAATAGGTATCTTTATAACGCACAGCTAGTTTCCGGAGATCTGCAAATATCAGTTATGTATATGCCGGACTAATCAACTTAATAAAGCGCAGTAATTTCCGAAGTTCTAATATGTCAAATTAATTACCCTTTATAAAATAAAATCAAACCCGTACCCCCCCTTTTCTTTTAACGTGAGCAACCAACAATGTCGAAGAGTATATTTACCCGTACACAACTTTCACTTGAAATCAAACTATAATTTTCACTATATCCACTGGACACTCCAAGTCGACGGCAACTTTCACTCAAAAAACCAACCGACGCGGATTTCACGTCCCGTAGACGCTTCACACCCACTGCCTGATTTCTGCTGTGTCTTGACATTTTAAACCCCCCCTAGCAGCCAAAGGTCCTAAGTCGTGTGTTTCCAGGATTTTCAATATCCTACTTTCCTTGAAACCTAAATCTTTGTTCCTAAGATTCAATTTGGCAAAAAAAAAACCATATCTCCACTCGGATATGTCAGTTGATCCCACCTCCTGTTGCCGTCTCGGTCTCCATCCCTGTGCCTATTTGGGACGGACTCAGTGGCTTCGGACGAATTGAACTCGCTTCACAAGCGCGATAATTAATTTTTAATATTTAATTTCTAAGTTCAGTCCATATTGTCGTTTAATCAACCGTAACTACAATCTATCGGGTACTCCCCTAATCATAGTTGATGTTTCTTCATTATCTACCATTATTATGCCCCGTTCCCTCGTATTTCCACCCGTCTTTATCGGAAATTTAACGTTTCTTGGCCGCTATATCATGGGATCAATTTCCATATATTCACCACGTGCACACTGCATACCTAGATATAACAATCATCCAAAGGTACTATACCTAATTTTAAATTAATTTTGGGCGATCTTTTCTCGTGAACCATCCAATGAATCCTGTATTTTGCCCGCGACTCTCCGCGCACAGGGACGTATTAGCTCCCTCCGTTGCGGAATTTAAACATAATTTGTAACCATTTATTATTATTTTTATTGGCAGTAAGATTGATCCACAAAGTAACTATGTTACATAGACAGTGAATATTCTCGAACAATATAATACTGGAAGAGTACTATTCGCTATAACACAATAAACTATTAATGTAAGTTAAATTAAATTTTTAAATTCAGTGGAAGATTTTTAAGATCGTTTTGCTTTTAATTTTTTTCCCAAAACAAAATAAATAAACAAATAAATAAACACACAGATACACACTCACACAACCCACTATTGGACATGTTTTTATTATTCTTTTATCGATTGTATGTATGTGTTTTCGCGTAATTGGCCCAAAACTCTGTGCATCAATTATTGTCTTTTCTTCAAAGATTGATTAATTATATGGCTGTAAGAAACCCAATAAATGAAAACAAATAAAACAAATAAGTAAATAAACCTCCAGTGCCGCAGGCAAGGCGTCGGATTAATTCAGTGCTCATTCATTGCCAAGGCACTGGACGCCTCCGCTGATAACTATATACCGCTCACCATGTTCTTAGAGGTGTGTTGAAAGATTGCTAGTATCTGTCGAATCGGTCTCAAGTAGTTGTCTGTATTTGTACGTTTATCATTATTACATGCTCTTGCTATATCCGTTCCACTTCACATTATTGTTCCTCCCGTCTTCGAATTTCTATCACACTATGTTCTCCTATGTTTTTGGTACTTATATGCTTGCTTTTTACTTGCATTTACTCCTATATATATTTGTTTCATTTATCCATCCATCTATAAGATCCCCATACGCTTTATCCTTTTATTTCATGTGTATATGGGCCGCAAATTCATATTATTTTATTTACAATATTCTTATCTAGATTGTTGCGCGGTATGATTGATGATCCCCAAACTATGCAGAGCATTGGTTTGTATGCTCCTGACAATTACACTAGACATCGTCAGCATAGATCGTTTCACATTCCAATATACAGGACCAACCTGCCGATGGTTATGCCTGTTGGAAGAGCCACAGCCATGCTGAACAAAATCGCTCTGGGTATTGATATATTCCATGTGTCTGAGGGGGTTTTCCGAAGCGGGACTCTCCTACACCTTTGACCAGATTTATGTTATTTTTAATTTATTAAATATTTTCATTTTTGATATATACTTCTAATATGTATGCCTTAAACATTTTGTTTGTCATGTACATATTATCATGAAATAAATTGAATTGAATTGAATTGAATTGAATACACTTGTTCCAATTATGTTTTGTGGTTATTACTAGCAAACCCGGCGAAATCTGAGCTAGAATAGCCAATCGTATACACGTTACCCGTCCTGTTGAAACTACGCTAACGTAGGACAGGTTTGTAGTGATTAGATAGTTAATATATTGTAACTATATTCGAGTATATTATTTTCTTGTCGTGCCATTAATATGCTTACACATTATCGTTATCTCTTTCCTAACTGTATATACCGTCATTGCACAATTACCTATCTGTTGTAAAAGCCTGAAGAGCGTTAGTCTACAGATAAATATAATAGAATTATAGTTAACTTCTCTACCCGCCTACGTTATTCGACTCCCGCGAAACGAAAATGAATCATTATTCGCTCCTCGATAGAGCGTCAGTCTACAGATAAATATAATGGAATTATAGTTAACTTTCCTATCTGCCTACGTTATCCGATTCCCGCGAAACGAAAATAAATCATTATCCGCTCAGTTAAGGTCATCCCTCGGGTACATAGTGTACGTTTTATCCGTGCTTCACGGCCAATTCTTATAAATTATTTATGGGCGTTTTCCTCGCGCGATCCCCCGATTAGAACCTGCCTTCCTTGCCTTTGCTCATATTCTGCTATCTCTCTCGCGCGGCAATCCACTTAAGAAGGCGATTAATGACGTTTAAGCGGTTTCAAAACCACAGCAAAAAAGTCTATAATTCAGAAACCTCGTGGAACTGTCAATATCATCGTCACCTTAGAGTAGACGTTAATCGGTTTTTTAACGGCCCTAAACGCAATAATCGCGACCCAAATCTACGAAAGCCGTGTTCAGTATTTTTTTTGGGAAGCACATGTGGACCGCTCGGACCGCGCCGATCGTCAACCATTTGTACCAAACGCGGCTTTACCACAAGATTAATATGTTTTATAAGAATTGAATATTAACTGCTCGTAACCTATATCCGATCAATCGCTACTAACTCCCTCCCAATACTAGCGTTTCATCATTCCCAAATTTTTGTAGCTCCAATACTACGGCCAGTTTAGCTCAATTTTTCCCCGCGTAGCATTTAAATCATCTTAGAGTTCAAAATAAAAATAATATAATAAAAAAAAAAATCTATAGAAACAGGTGATTCATCACAGTATTAAGTCTTGTTATTATTTTAAATCGGATATCTTCAAATGAATTGTATATTACATATCCCGAGTATTGTTATATGTCCCGACTCGGGATGTGGAGAACCAAATAAAAAGCAGAATGGCTTACGAAATTCTTCGATGTATTTTTCGATATAGAAGTGTCAACCGACTCTAATGAAACCCGATGTTGTCTGCACGCTAGTGATTAAAGACAGAGCATGGGAGCTGGAGAGAACGGCATCACCTTCTGTTCCTATACTGACAAATATTTCGTCAATATACGCAAGGTCAGTTATCTATGACCGCATTTTCTCAAAGATTCTTGTACATTCCATTTTACAATAAAACATTACATTAAAATCGTTTACATCACTCTAGCATAAGTCTCTCGTAAAAATTTATCTATAAAAGGCATCACGCAACGCGGGGTCAGCCAATTTATTCGTGATAGTAACATTTAACAATAACGTAAGTGCGGCATTTCAGCGTTAGCACAAGTGGGATCGGAGAATCGTGACGATGATATTATAATACACGATATTAAAAGCGAGCGATCACGGTGTGACCAGACTAGTGATACCAGCAGTGAATAAATAAAAGAATACTGGAGCGAGAAGTCTTTCTTCGAACTGATATTAAACGGAGGTTACTATAATGTGACCAAAATGTGCGCAAAAGGAACAGCGTTAATTAGTGCTAATTGAGGAACAATGCGTGTAATGCAATAATAAGACATTCGGTTAGTATACAATTAAAAACAGTAGTATAATTTAACTCATGTCCAGTGACCACTTTTTTGTAAATTAAACTAAATTAATTTCCAGTGTTTTCATTTCTCTTAAAGCCACGTCCCATAACAGTATCAAATTGGTTCTTGACAATGCTCGCTATTTTTAGCGATGTGATAGCGATTGATGACAAATGATAAAACTTAACTGAAAGGACACTTCAAGGCCAACAGACGCCTACGTAATTAATTTCATTCAGTATAGAAAGGTCACTTAATAGATTCATTACGTCAATACTATATATTATTAATATATTTGTACCGAGCTTTTCAGTGCGTCAGAAGTAATTCCTCATTGAGATTTAATTACCCATTACGGACATTAATCATCTTGCAGACATTGAGTATGACACGTCAATCAGCGCCTGGCTCATGTTACACGTAAGGGTCATTATTTTTTATTACTACGTCCCGTAATTTTTTATAAGTTTACGGGTAGTAGATGTATAAAAAATATAACTTTCAAAATTTGATAGATTTGTGTGATTATTAAGGCAGCCAAGATAAGCCAAGCCAAGCCCAGTGGACACCCAAAAAAGACTTCCATACATGCTTTCTCATATAAACTATGTTTTTAATTTGAATTAACTAATAAAGAAATAGTTGTCGCACATATAACGTGGAACTTACATATGCAATACATATGCAATATGACTATTGGAATTCACTGCCTAATTTTTCCTGTAGGTACTACAAACTTGATAATTTAAAAAAAATGTACTTACTGTACTTTTCTATATACTATAATCATCATCATCGTCACTCTTGGCTCTACAACCCCCTCCATTGTTCCTACACTCCTCAAGAGTCTTCTTACACTCATGTCGGTTTTGTGCCAGCTCTCTCCAGCGCAGAAGCTCCAAGGTACATACATCTTTGAGGACGTTGTCGCTCCATCTTAATTTTGGTCTTCTTAAGCTCCTTCGTCCTGTCGGTCTTCAGTGCTTGATGCTAAGTCATTCTCTCCACATGACCCAGTCACCGAAGTCTTTCCAGTTTTATAAATTTTGTAACGTTTAGAACGTTAAAAAAAGTATAAAGCTTGTTGTGCAACGTCTGCGCCAAAGTCCATTTTATAGAAACGGTCCAAATACACTGAAATAGTATTCTTTTATATTTTCTGTTAACCTTTTTTTTCCTTTTTACTATATTTTTTGTGAATTCATTATTTATTTGTATTGCGTACCTTCAATTTAGCTTCGTCTCTGTGAGACATTTACAATTCATCTTAATTAATGATAAGAGAATGACCATTCCTATAACAGTTCTGGGAAAAACTACTTCGCCTGTCATCACCATGTTTAAGGAACTTCTTCAATGACGATTCAAGTTCGAAAGATTATATTTACAAGTGGTTCCAGATAGATTCATGAGAAAATCCCAATTAATTGTCACAATACTATTCTTAATTAACACGATAAAATAAATAAACAAAAAATCAAATGAGAGTAGACCTTAATTGGATTCCACATAAGAGAAAACTGCAGTATAATGTGTTCATTTTTCCATTTGAAATTTTCAATAACCAAATGCCAAAATATTATATCAGTAGATGAGACTGTTTTAGTAAAAGTTTATGTAAAAACATGGGTATGAAACCAGAAAAATAAATAGAATAATATCACCATATAGGAAAAAACAGAGAGAGAGAACTGTTACGTATATAGAGAATGAATAAATGAAAATGTATGATGAGATGCCTGAAAGAATTAAAAATGTAAATAGAATGAGTGTGTTTAAAAATAAAAATTATGTCTACAGGAAAAATCTAATCCAGAATTAAAATAATTTCCAATATCCGCCCGTAATTTCCAATCTAATAGCTGGTATCATTCCGTTTTAAAAATTAGTATGATTGTAAAATTATTATGAAATATGTAAAATGAAAACATTGACTTCATGCTTTTTTGTAAAATACTCTGAATAAGACTAAAAAAAGAAATAAAAAGAGAGATATATATATATATAATATATAGATAGTAGATATATATATATATATAATACTATATATGTATCATATATATTTAGATATATCATAATATATATAGATATATAGATATATATATATATATTAATATATATATATATATATAATATATATAAGCAAAAATTTGGAAAAATGTCCGGCGCTCCAGATGTCTCAAATAATAATGCCGTGTATAAGAAGCAAAAAAGCTTAGTTCTCTACGCAATGAAGATAAATAACGTAATGAGATTATTATTTAAAAGACACTACGCTATTTTAGATAACGCTGTTTTCACAGCATTAACTGGCGGCCGAAATATATATGTACAATAAAAGAACGTCATTTTTGACGAGAAAAAACCATGAACGTATTATTATATTGAATACCATATTTGTTATTGAATTAATTTTATAATGGAAAATAATAAAATGGCTTTCGCATAAATAACGTGAACATGTTTACATAATATGCCATCCATTTTCATTTGATTCCTCGAAGTACCGTCATACGTCTCATTCCGAGTAATTAACTAATTAGCACAAGCTGGATAAAAGGTAAGTATTGTAGGTATATTATTAATCATAACTGTTGTAAATTAGACTGCATTGAAATGTGTCAACGACAATGTATCGCTATCGTAACATGGCTACCGAGAGAAGTTGTTTCCTCATTCAACTTCTTGATGTTTTTTCCCACGCTTATCTGAGAGGCACACCGACACATTTGCAACACGGACACACACACACGACCAAAGATCCTAGCAGTAAACGCACATTATTATTCTACGCATTTCTACAGCTTTTTAATGCATTCCACCAAAGATCTAAGATTTTGCGAAACATTTAATTTTAATATTGAGTTATATGATTTTTATTTTTATATGTATTTTTATGTATATAAATTTAATATGAGTAATATAGAATCAACTTTATATTGCACAACATGAGTTTATTTAAGCCGACCGGTTTCGGAAAATTATTTTCCGTTTTGTTTTTATAATCACGATTATAAAAAAAATAATTAAAGCAACAAATTATTAAGTTTAGTTCCTGACTATATTAAGTAAAGAACAAGTGTGATTAACGATGGGAAAATATCCTTATTTAAGCGAACTAATTGGAAACTTTTTTAAATAGTTGTTTTTTTATAATATTGTCACGAGATGGTAGAATCACAAAGAATTACACGTTATCGAAGTCTCTCGAACTGTCAATATGAATCTTTTTGAAAGGAATTTCGGATGCTTCCGGAGTTTCATCAGGGTTTGGGTCTCCCGTTGGGAGCTCTGCGGGGCTTATAGGATTGCTGCGGTGGGAAAATCTCCCTCCGCTGGTGGCTTATTCTGCACTATGGATGATGTCTGCCGGTCCTGGCTTCCCAGCCGCAAGTCGATTTCTTGTTGTAATTATTTCCGTTTTGTCCTTTTTCTTTTAATTTTTCTCCAAATAGGGGGCGATTTCGTTAATGACGACTAAATTTTTGTTAATTTGTTTTCTCTTTCAACTCATACGAAGCACAGCACAGCGTGGGAGTTATCTATACACTCCTGCTATTTATTTATTTGTTTATTATCTTACTCGTATTTACTTTCTTCTTTCTCCTTATGTATTCCTCTTTACAACACTGATTTAATTATTTTTTCTTTTCTTTTGTACTTCTACTTACACACATTGTAAATGACTCTTGTATCTAATTCTTATATTTATGTATTTTTACTTATAAACACTGCGTCTGATATGAATGTATCTACTTCGAAATATGTTTGTAATTATGTTTGTTTTAATAATAAAGACGATTCCTTCGACGGGGACAGTGAATGGTTTATTTCTGCGACCCTGCCCCCCCCCCGCAAAGGTTTATACGATCTGAGCGGGGGAGCAGGGACTTGCAATTTAGTTGACGTGGCGACGATTGAGTAGGACGGATATGGAAGCTTTTGCTCTTAGAACGGTCCTGGGTAAGCGGTGGGTATCATGCACTGTCCATATGAATCTAAAGTCAACTGGGCTATTCCCATAATCACTGGAAATACGGAAAGACTACTGGAAATATACGAAAGTATGAATTACAATCGGCCAGTAGAAGTACCTAAGTACTTACTTGCGAGCGGAATATCCCCGATAGTGACGTAAATTAGTGCGAAACTATGTGGGTATTTTTTTTAGTAAAAATTAGTGAGGATTAAAGAACGGTGTTCCGATATAATTATTGTCCAGTGACTTTGTGTGACAAATAAATCTTTTACATAGTTTTTAGTGTGTATTTCTTTTGACTCCCACAGCCACGATCCCGTGATAATATTTTGGTTATATTTTCACGCTTACTTAATTTATGAACATTCTTTATTATTCGATTTAAAACTATTATTGTTTACGTGTAAAATAGATACCTACTGAAAAATTCGCCATTTTTAGAAAAAAATTTCGAATATTTTGAGAAACCATGATTTTTTATTTATACCCCCCCCCCTCCCCACTGAAAAAAATATATTTTCCATTTTTGAAAGATTTTTATCATTTTGGTCGACTTTATCATGCACAAAATAAGTCAGAAATATTGAAAAAAAAAATGCAAATTTGATGTTGCATATCTCCATAATCATTGATCATGATTGCTTTAACATTTTTGACTTATTATCAAACTGAAAAGTTTTTGCTACTAACTATGAGACACGCTGTATAACGCACTTTGAATAATCGGGCTCAACGTTTTCCATTAAATCTTTTACAATGTATCGGTGAATAATTTGTAACCTTTAACATTTCCCAGTGCGCGGCTGTGAAGAGATGTAAATGGGTCTATACACCGCGCGCAGTGGCGTGGTTTATGGCATTCTCCGGGGGCGCGGGGTGTGAACGCAATATCAAATGAATAAATTGAATAATTGCACCGCGAAGCGCGCCCTAATTGGCGGCGATCACAATGGACGGTGCGCTGATATCTGAAACGATAAAACAAACTAAATGGGCTATGACAAGAGCGTAAACGAAACGAAGACACGGCGTGTAAAAAATATTTTCTTCCCACTTTGATACTCCGCAAGGCGCGCTAACACAATTAATTCGGTATGCAATCAGTTTAATTATATAAATTAAAATATCTGAAAACAGAGGGCAATTGGACGTAGTTACGCTGAAAGCGTTCAACCCAAAAACATGGAATTGAGAAAATGACTGCTAAAAAATTGACTACAAATAAACTAATACGTTGATATTTAAATCATTATTATTTATTTTTTTACATAGATATTTTTTATAATCAGAAACGCGCAAATAAGAGAATGTCTCGAAGTGGAATTGACATTTATCGAGAAATGACAATTACGGTGGCTGGGACACCTCTTGCGGATGCCGGCAGATAGATTGCCAAAGCGGATATTCCAGGCAAGACCAGAAAGCAGAAGACTAAGGGGCCGTCCTACGAGGAGCTGGCGTAAACAGTTGGAGGACTGCTGCGAAGCTAGGTTGCAACTAAATTGAGCTGACTGAAAATAGGAAGAGTTTATGATTCATATCTTACAATTAATTATAAGAAAAACACTTTTATTTATATGACGTGCTTTACAGAATGTACTGAAAACAGTACTAATTTTGTTGTACTAATAATGATGGATGGATGATTAATACGAGTGACTCTTCTGTGTGCAGTTTTCCGAGAAATTATGCCATGTATATCTGACCTCTTTTGCCAACGGTTCGAATGCCATTGCAGGGATTGCATCATCAGGGCTGATAGGCATCAGCCCTCGTTTGAAACGCCGGCCTGACGGTTCAGATCTACACGGCCGAATATCCCAAAAAAATTTACACAGAAGCATCTGAATGGCCTGAGAACATTTTTAATATGATTGCCATTATTAAATTCCAGCCTCTTTATATTATGTGACTTGGATTTATTCGATAATTTTTTATTATAACATTTAAGTATAAGCATGTTGGTTTGTTTAGTCAGTTGCCATTTCTGTTTTATATTTTCTCTTGTATAAAAAAGTATTGTCTCTCATGGATAAAAAAGTATTCAATTATCTTATTTTGCGTGCTTATTTTATTAATATTTAAGTGTGATCAAATAAATTGTGGACGTTTTTTGAGTTATTTTAACGGTGATGGTCGTGATGTAGGTTAGAAAAATATAGAATTTCCAAAAAACTATAGCACTTAGAGCTTATACGTTTTCAGCACATACAGATATCGTGGTGAGCTTTCCTAGTCCGTATATAAATTATTTGTGGGCTGGATGCTTTCGGCATAACTACGTCCAATTAAAAGTAATAAAATTTTTGAGATCATAAAAATGCATTCGTAGTGATTTAAAATAATGCACATTAATTAAATTACTTTAATTAATCAGTGGATACCTACTGCTGTGACTCAAAAGATACACCACTGTATTATTTACAGTTTCAAAACATCGCTTCTTCAATTCAATAATGCACCAACACACGCGGACATTAATTAGTAAATAATAAATAACTTTTCATAAAACTTTCGCTGTTTACTTTTATCTGACATTATTTTCCATATAGACGACATGAAAATTAATAGTAATTTCATTAAGACAAACAAATAATACTTAGCCAAATAAATAAACAAAAAATATATAATCCTTGGGGATGCACAGAGGCGCTACTGCGGCCGTTGTCGTAAGCTCTCTGCCGTATCCGAGACACGAACCTCCACTCGTACCTTGTACCTCCACCGCAATATTATTAACCAGGGGCCGACGTGTGAGGACGTTCTCATGATGTGATCGTTTCGACAGCGAATTTACATTTAACGTGCATTTGTGCAGGATTTCCCAACTTTCTATTGCTCAAGGCATTGAAACGAGTATTTTTTCATCGTATTACTTAATTATAAAATATATATAGCGAGATTATTCGCGCTACCGCGATAATTTTGCTGTTGTGCATACTTGACTCAATTCCGTGTTGCAATAGTGTCTAGTCAACAAAACCAGCGGAAAACGCACATAAGAATATGGCTCAACAGTTTTGTTTGTTGTGGTAGTATTGCTGGGTCGAGTCAAACAAGTAGATTAACAGATACAAGATCAAGACATTGCAGCGTCAGCAACTTTGGGCACGTGACACAGAAGGGTATATATTACAAGCAGTAAAATTAAATATTTAAACAGTTTAACATATTTTCATACACAATGTAGTTTTGACGATCGAATAGGTTGGCGATAAATCTGTTTTCTCAACCTATATCAATTTCATTGGCTAATGAGGCTCGACAAATGACAGTTTAACTGTTATTTAATTGTTTATTAACTGTATAATTTGACAGATTTCCGCACGCTATGCTTAACTTTCACATAATTATTGATGCATTTTAAACAATGCATTTTTCATCAGGCGTTTATACTAATCGTTAAATATTTTGAATAACTTCGAGTCAATTAGGTATAACGCTCGCAAGAAATAGAATAATACGAGTACATCTTTATTCTGAAAATGACAGCGAGTAGACGCGAAATTTTTTTTAATCCACTGATTACTAATATTTTTGGCGTCTATTCGCAACCACTGTACCAGTAATATCACAGTTAAGTAAGAAGGAAAATAAATTATATTACACTAGCTTACCTACGCGGCTTCTTACGCGTAGATTTTTAGATAATTTTAGGCATATTTTATAAATTTGTGTAT
Source organism: Agrypnia vestita (assembly GCA_016648135.1). Lineage (NCBI taxonomy): Eukaryota > Metazoa > Arthropoda > Insecta > Trichoptera > Phryganeidae > Agrypnia > Agrypnia vestita. The sequence continues at coordinate 37,984 of JADDOH010023194.1, read as the reverse complement.
TAATCTTAACATATAGTGTATGTCGTTCTTCTTTTTTATGGAAGTTTTAAGTTCTTTTAAGTTCTACAACTTCCCTGTAGAACGTATTTAAATGTCTCTTACCATTAAGGCAGAGTTCCTAAAAAACTAATGACTCGACCATTTTTTCGTCGAATTTAGTTGTAAAATGGGACACAATGAAAAGCCTTTTTATTTTAACGAGATAATATATAGCCTATATACACTCTGAAAATCCATTCTAAATATCAGTGAAAGAATTTTTGAAATCGCTGAATAGTATCGGAGATTACCTCCTACATCCAAACTTAGAAACTTTACATTTTTATATAGTGTATAGAAGTACCTATACAGGAATATTTTTTTTATATATATAAATATATAATATATATTATAATATATTATAAAATATAATAAAAAATAAAAAAAATATAAAAATATTTTTAAAAAACATGCTTATATTTAAATGTAATAAAATGTAAAGAAAAAACTTTAGGCAAAAAAAATTCACGAAGCTTCTTTACATAAGTATATTTAATAACGATCCCTCCCTCCGCACCGAGCTGGTAGGCCTGTATTAAAATACACCACCATTAATCCCTTCACTATGCCCTCAGAACCTTTCACCGCGCCAGGTATCGTTTGCATATACAACATAGCTAGATCACAAATATTTTATTACTATTTATAATTGTATTTTAATAAATACATTTACAATTTTCATGCAGCAACGTCCTTATATAAATAGTTACAGAGATAAACTATGATTACATTAACTTATATAGTATTATTATAGACATTAAAAATTTATGCGTTTTTACACAAGTAAAAAAAATTATTAGAACCTTGCAGAAATTTGAATCAGGATTATGCGAGATCATTTTGTAGTATTCTAGATTAGTTACATGCTTTAATTATCAATGATTTACAGAAACAAAATCAAAGATATGAAAAAAAAAGGATATTTGAATGAAATCCGGCTGTGACTCCTTTCCCTCTTTTAATGAACTAGTTTAGTTCACATCTGTATTTATTTTATACTGTGTGGTATCAAATAATTTGCTGTTTCATAAACTATGTGTGTCGTTATTTATAAATGATTTTCTTTTGAATTAGATTCAAGAATAGTAAAGACATATCACATCTAATTCCTGTATATTAAAAAAAAAAAACAAATTTATATAAATTATGCATGTGTCACAGAAACTATCTTGAAATTTTTTTTGGGGTTATAACCTGGCATGAGGCTGGCTTAAGTGATCATTTTACACAATGTAACATTTATATTGTGCAAAGTGACTACTTAAGCCTGTCTCATGGCAGTTCGTATGCCCAGTAATGCCCAAAGACTTCCATACATCATTTCTCGTATAAATATCTTCGCCTCTGTGGGACATCTATAATTGATCTTAATTTATGATCATCCTTCCGGGGACAAAATCCAGTAATTGTGTTCTTAAAAATAAAAAATATTGGGAATAAATTTCATTTACGACGAAACCCCTGCGTCTTGAAAACGGTACGTACACACAGACAAGAATTTTTCGATGCCCATACATTTCGTGTTACGCATTTCCTCGGGGCATAATAACCCCAACAATGAGTTGTGGTAGGATCTCCGGTCGGGCGGCCCATTTGAAACAATTACCGGATTTATAATATTTGACCCCGGCCATTACGCGCCTGGAAGTGAAATATATGCCGCGTCTTCTATCGTGCCGGGCTTACATTGCGAGATTGAGAGATTTGTGTCACTATTAATGTTAAGCTGACATCATATTCGATGATCATTATTGATTTTGAAAGGCTCGTATTTATATCTTGTTCGCTATTAAGAGCTTCACTTAATTATTATGTAAATAAATTTGAAATCTTTCTAAAATAAATATTTTTACATTTCCCGATAATTAAAAAAAAAACACGTTGAACAAAAACCCCTATAATGGGATATGTGCCGAATTTTTTACCATATTATGGCCACTGAGCTCCTAAGGTCGTAAATATAAAATTGCAAAATATAAAGAAGAATAAAACAAACTTTAAAAAAAAAACATGTGCGAAGCCAAAAATGTGTACATTACGGCGGCGGCGCGGCGGGTCAAATATTGCACCTTTTACGGTCCTCTTAGAGCCTGTCCAGATGGCGCGTTTTACGCGCGAGTCCACTAGCGCGTTTCAATTTATATTGCATCTAGATATGCAAATAATTGTTTTATTTCAGTAGATGTTTGCGGTTATGGCAAAAGTAATGACTCCACAATTTTTTATAACTCTGTTTTATATAAAAACTTGTCGAAAAAACTTTCGACCCGCGCGTAAAGATACTCGGGAACAAACCACTTTCTGCATGCTCTTTTGCGAATCGTACCTTCGCCGAAAAGATTTTTGAGATTGCGAAATGACTCAGTAGCTTTCTACCCTTTCGCTTTTAAATTTCCTAAGCCTATTACAGTATTTTGTTATGACAAATATGAACTGAATGTAAAATATAAAAAGACGGATAATGATGCATGAACCTAAAATATATACTCGTATGGCTTATGTTAGGTTAATTCGATACACTAAGGGACAAAGAATATAAGTTAAATTCTCAAGGAAGATTGCTGATATACCCCACACGACCAACTGTGACAATGGAATGTAGAAAAATCTCAACAATGGTTGCTTGGACACGTCTTACGAAAATCAGAGGAATAACTATCGAGATGTGTGTTATTGAAAACTTCGGAGCAAAAGCGGCAGAAGAAGCAGGGAAAACAGTAAGAAGACAGATTGGGTCTTGATTTTTCTGAAGCGGCGCAAAGCAGATGGAAGTACCTAATCAAGACTTTGAGACCCTGGCGGTTCTAGGATAATGGTACAAAAAGGATGATGATGAGCTCATCACGCACACTTAGCACAGATTTTGTATTTTTCATCTGAGTACCTACCTCGGATAAAAAATACACACTTATAATATTGTTATTTATTAATCAACGCCCTAGTGGGCTTTTACAGTACAAGAAAATTAAAATGATTTTTATATAACCTAACCTAACCTAACATAAAACACGTTTTACAGTAATTAATTAAAAAATAATAATATAAATAAAACATATATAAGATAAATGAACAATATATATATATAAATGATTTGTACACAAGCAAACACTAATAATTAGAAACCTTTAACAATTTAATAATAGAGTAAAATAAAGATAATTAAACCAATATACCAGAAAAAATAAGATAAGAAGATAAAATACATCAAAAAAATAAATATAAAAAATAAAATCAAAATATTTTATATATATATAATTCCTGGGAAAAAAAACGTAAAAAAAATTCAATATATAGGTATATGCAATATCTGTGTTTCGGTTTGACCTACACACTTAGCCATTGATCGTGCAATCGGTCGGTAGAATAGCGGAAGCAAACATCACGGCGGATTACCATGAGAAACTGATAAGTAGTACTCTACCATATCTAGAGAATATTTATGTCTAAATTTCCCAGTAGAAAGCCCAGAATCAAGGGATTTGCTCCAACACCTATAATATTCAATATTTTTGGATTTTGATTTTGTTGATAATAAATGGAAACTAAATGTAAAAGAGCTATTTAAGTGGCTTTAAAAAAACACCAATGCAATAAAAATATCGAAGAAAAATTTTGTACCAAAAAAATTACGTTTTTGTTAGGAAAAAACGGAATGTTAATATTTTGAACAGTCTCTGCAATCCATATATTTATCACCTCGACACTGTCAACTGATTTTTACCTTTTATTCTCGTTCTAATTCGGATGATTCATTGTTTATACTCTTCTCGAGTTAATTAGTCTATCTGACTATTTATGATGTTATTTTTTTCCATTTTTTTAAAAGTTTTTTTCCATTTAAATCCAATTTTTTCCCATATTCCACAGCAGTTGCAAAGTATATTAAAAATTGAATAAAAAATATTAGTATTTTGCTTGAAAAGTTTTACTTCATATATCAATCAAAACTCAGCAAATAGAGGGCAGAAAATATTAAAGATCTCATGTTTATTAAATTAAACTAAAAGCAACATTATAAATAGAAATATAAAATAAAACAGAAAAAATGCTACAGAGCGAACATTGATATATTTATTATTAACTAGCTGGTCGTACCCGGCATTGAACGGGTTAAGGATTAAGTAAAAAATAAGTTTGTGAGGAGAAAAAAAGGTTTCATTGTTTCTCAAAATCTCTAAAAAAAACTTACTGTGTTTCTACAATGAAATCATTTTATTTTAGATCTGTTAAAGTGAATTGTTATTGTGTTTGATATTTTGATAAAATACTGATGGTTATTATGATGATATTAACGATAAGATCGGAAGTATCAAAATTGAAAATTAATCATAGACAGTATATATAACTGTCCTTTATTTTTAAATATCGAGATACGATTAGCTGCATTCATCAGTTCAAATGTTTTATTTAAGCAATGATAACCGAATGTAGTTAAAAAATTAGAATTCGGAAAATGTTATATCTAAATATTTATCAATATTCAAAGGGTAGGTACCGGCGCCTTTTTTTCAAATAATTTGTGCGAATTTAAATGCAACGTTGTGTAAAAATTTCAAAGGAATCGGTCAATAACTTTCAGAGATAAGCGATTTTGTACAAACGAACATTTACATTTTTATTTATACAGATGATGTGCGTAGAAAATGGATAGAATATTAATTAAATGTAAAATACTTACTGATCATAACAATTATCATACTGACATAAATGGTAATAAGCTCGCTGGGTAAGCAGATAGCTGGGTACGGCAGTTGCGGTATAATAGGGTCGGCGGACAGGTTCTGTATATTAGTCACGCTCACTTTGAAGATCCTAAATCTATAAAATATACCGCAGTTCCTTAAACCATAAAATTAAATATCCCTTTTTTAAGATATAATTTTACACGATTGAAAAGGAAAAACAGTTTAACAATGCAAATATATGTGTTTATTATGTAAATATATGTATTCAATAACAGTGATATGTTAAATAAATAAAGATAGTTTGTTTTGATGATCTACTTATACAGGAGACACTAGCTTAATCAATTACTTATCTTATATAAAACATGACGGGAATGAGATGGAAAAAATATATACTCGTATATAACTGGCTTAACCGCGCGGCTTCGCACGCGTAGATTTTTTAGTAACTTATCAATTTTATCAATTTGTGTGTTACCCTTAACGTATAGATATATGTCATCGCAGACTTTTTTATATAACTTTTTGATAGAATATTGATATTAACAAAAATTTAATCAATATTCAAACTCCATCTATTACGTCCCCTCTTCTGCGCCTAATGACCACGCCCACATATCCGCCGGACTCTAATCCACCCCACTCCTCATGCCGTCCTGTAGTCTTAAATTTACTAATAAAGTACTTAATATTACTGAAGATGGTGCGTTAGCATCGAAAACATTCTAATCGTTAAATTTTTTAAAATGGTCTTTCAAAAAGTTACACAAAAAATCGAAAAATTGATTTTATTGTTTTAAAATGGTCTACAAAATAGTATACACACCATGTGGGCTACTTTATTTTTAATGATTTCAACTTAATATTGACGAAATTCGACCTCAAATGTTGGCTCACGTAATAAAAAGTATATATTTATCTATATTCATCTGGTAGTAACAAATATGACTGATGCTGACAGTTCGAAGATATCAATGGGATTGCCTAACAACATGAATAAACAAAGAAAACATAAAACAAATGCCCGTGATTGGCATGTGAATATTAAAAAATAACAAAAACTGAATATCTGGTTATGTATCTTACTAAGTATTTTTCTCTCTCCTGTAAAATTTTATTTTTGCGTATAGACCCTTTTTAGGGACGCCTTCAAATGTAGAGCAGAAAACTCTGACGAGAAAGATAGGACCATTTAGGTTTTTAGGTTTATTTAGATATACTAGATGTACTATTCTTTTATTGGATATATCCCTTATAGTATTCCTTCGTTTAATTCATCTACTAGACCAAACCTCACTTTCTTAAATAAGTGTTTCATTCCCGATCACATATAGGTACGTATCATTTTTTACTTATGTTTAACTGATCGCTTGGCGTATATTCCCCTTTAATTAGATTCCTAACAATGTAACAAAATGCGCGGGATTGTTATTATTTTTGTGCAATAAAAATGTGAATTAAAAGTATGTAATAAACAGGTACAGAATATTGCGTACTTTATGCGTACTCACTTTCAGAAGCACTAATTGTAATTTTGACGCATTACTTTACGGCACGAAACGTTTTTATGTGATTTATAGCCGAGTCTTTAATGATATTAAAAATTAATTAATCATTAAATATCCTGGATTCCATATTGTTGAATATTTATTAGCGTTGTTAGAGAATTCATTTCTGATATTAAAATTTTGATGTGTTTGCTTAGTCTAACGGCGATACACTCGCCTAGTGATCGAGGAGTCGGCGGTTCGTAATTTGTCAATAATAAATAATAAATATCAACGACTTCCTCAGGAGAGTGTGAAATTAAATATAAATTAATAAATTTAGAATATTTTGAACGTTCAAATTGTCTAGTTTTTACTATTCTTTAATTGCTATAGTTAAAAATATATACATCATTACTAGCGGCGACATCTATACACAGATTCATAGAAATGGCAAATTTCAACCACAGATGGCGTTGGCATACGTTAAAGTTAAATATGTTGCCTAAATAACGTAAGTACAATTTTTAAAATTTTGATAGATGTGGTGGTCAATCATGCGTGGAATTGGTGAACGTTACATTGTGTAAAGTGATCGCTTAAGCCAGTCATATGATTGGCCGTAAGCCATATAAACCCCCAAAGACTTCCATACCTATTTCTTCATATAAATAGCTTCGTCTCTCTGAGACATCTATAATATATCTAAACAAATTTATAATATTGTCTTTGGTTTCCCTGATTGTCTACGTATTCCATTTTAAAAATCTGTATTGTTCGAGTTACACGTTGATGAAAACATATTTTACTATTTGTTTTGGGTAAAAGGCAAATCTTAATGACTAATAATACTTAACTTAATAACTATGCTGTAGATGGCGCCATTCTGGTTCGAATCATACAACGTGTCTCATGCTATGTTCTTTTCTATCTTTAAAGCCATATTTAAAGAAATATTCTTTATTTAATAAATAAAAATGTACTTTGTTTTCACACCAATCAATGGTCTCTTCGTCAGGATACAATATATCCTGACGAAGGTACCATTGGCCCTGAATCATGTTGATATTTTCAATACATACTTAAATGGTGAAAACAAAGTACATTTTTATTAATTATATTAATAATGTCACTACAAATTTATTTTGCTCTTTTAAAAAACATATGTATTCTTAAAATAAGGCTCTTTTATAAATTCAATTGGTTGTTGGTAATATTTTATTTATTTATAATGTTTTAAAGTGTATGCACATTGTATTTTGTATGTATATTATAATGCATTCAATTTTAGACTATCCCAGTTCAAAGACATCGAATCACAAAGTTACAGAATCAAATAATATTCTCTTGTAACCAAATAATATTCTCTTGGTTATAAATGGGCCGTAACGCACACTTGTGATCGTAGCGGAGCGCTCGCCACCATGCTGAACGCTTTAATAGATTTTCAACGAAAAAAAATGGTAATGGATACAATTACATCCATAAGCTGTATTAAATATGAATAAATTTATTATTGCATGCATCATTGAATTTCCGTGGTAATGCTATCTAATACGTCGTATGCAACTCTTTATCTATTACGGTGAAATGATAATATTATTATGTTTCATAGGTTTACGACGTTAAATGATAAAATTATTGTCTGTGTTATTAATTATTAGATTGAACTTCATTGTACACCTTCATCAAAAGTACGAAAGAGAGTGTTAGGTAAATGGATTGCAAGTGTAATGTGGTTTGGGCTAGCTTAAATAATGATATGACACGTTGTTTCAGAACTCCATAATCACACAAATGGAAATAAAAACACCCGTTTTTTTTCCAGAGACGAATTCCACCTTCTTCAGACAATTAAAAACGTAAAATTTAAACACGTGTTTATATTTATATATGTGTGATACGACACATATAGAAATATAAACACGACACGTATTTTGTTTACGGTTGTCTATTTTTTTAAATTTAATATACATACATGTATGTTTATATTTATATCAAACCGGGATACGAAGGCTTGATGGGAAGCTTAAAGGCTAAATAAACTCAACTTTTATACTAATTTTATTACAATAGTTTATAAATCAGCTAATGTTTTTTAAAATAATTCCTTCAAAGAAATGTTGATGAAATTAAGATTAGCAAAATAGAAAATACGCATTTAAAAGTAAAACTTTATTAAATTTCTGGAACTGTTGTGTCTATTACAATATTTTACTCGTACATTATTAAATAAATATTATTTTTGTGGATACACAGTACCTTATATTTAATTTCTTTAAATAGAGATGGCAATACAGAATACGTGTTGCATCAATATTTTTACTTTGTTCAAATAAAGCTAAACGCGCATGCTTTGAAAATATGCCTCACTTGCTGGTGTGCTAGAATAGGGCTCAAATCTATATACGCCAACAAGTTACATTTTACTTTTTTCAATATATTTTCATGTATTACATTATAAAGTAAATTTTTTTCCTTGTTTCTGTCCCATTAAAGTCAGGACTTATACATGAGAATAGGAGAACAAGTAGGTACATTTTTAATATGAACAGTTATTAATTAATATTATAGATAAAAATAAATGTAATAAAAACAAGAAAATTTACAATATGATAAAAAAATACTTGATTACAAGTTTTGCGGTTTTATATTTTTGAAAGTCGCATTATAAAAAGTGGATTGCTAAGAATGAAATGATAATATCATTTCATATTATATGAATCAATTAATAAAGACACTACATGTAAGGTCTAAAACGATAACGCGCCGCTCCCGGATAGAGCGGAGGTCCGGTGTTCGAATCCCGGTAGCAGCTAAAATATTTTTTTGTTGATTTGATTTTTCTGTATGTATTTTTCACAATTAAAATGTTTTTTCTTTAATATATTTATATTATTTACTAACAGACTATTAGATTACTTAAATCCTTTGTATGTGTAACGGTGTTGCATGCTGTTTTTTGGATTAAGAAATATTTTTACGTCCTGTCATTTATTGTGCTCTTTGAGTATGACTATGATTACTTTGGCTATGGAGTGCATTTGTACATTGGTGTTATTATTTATGCATTTGTAATAATGAAATATTTTTTATACACTCTGTCTTTCTAGAGACTTGAATGACTTTAAATAATAAATCTTAGGGATAGGTTCTAGATTTAAAAAATATTATTTTTATTTAAATATTTAAAATATTTCTTGTTTATAAAGAAAAAAATTCAAGACATACCGATTATCATAGAATAATAAACGAACCCAATGCTGGGTGCTCATTTTATTTTGTGTTTATGTAAAATTTATTTCCCACCGAATGATGGCAGCTCTCTATGCCGGCTACCAAGTGTAACTATTTTATTCAATATTTACACATGCTCCGCGCACACAAACATCCTTAATGGAGGCAATCAAAATTATAACCCATCATTTTCCATGGCTGGCGGTTATCACCCTTATAATTACGCCAGTTAAATCCATGTGTTTAGGCGAATTATAATTAATTGGATCAAACGATAGACAAGACCCCGATGGATGCATCGCACCGGAAGTCCTTAAAGCAACCGGATTATTTAAAAATATTCTAAAAAGGTAGGCTTAATATCGGTTCGTCGTCATGCTTGTTTGTAAATGACCGTTGCTTTTAATTGTTAGGCGTCAGACGATTAGCCTATTTTTTGAGAGTGTGAAATCATTGAACGGGAATTTTTAATTATTTTTTATGCCTACACAAATAACGAAAATCGATGATGATTTTTTACACATTATAAATAACAAAAATAAACATCATTATTGGTATAACGGTAACGTTATCTTTTTCTTCTTTTCATGCCTTTTCAGGTCCCCCTGATCACTTATGCGACAACCTCTCTGTCCTGCGCTGCCCGGAACAAATCCTCCACCTGTCTCATTCCGGTCTATTCTCTGATGCTGGGCAGCCAAGACATTAGCCTTCTATCAACTCTCCGTCTTCCTTCTATCTTGCCCTCGAGTATTACTCGGAAAAAGCGATATTTATCCCCGCATAGTACGTGACCCATACAGGAGACCTTCTTCACTTTAACATTCGCAGTAGATCTCTACAGGCTCCAGCTTCCTGAAGCGCCTCCGTGTTACGGTATACGAAGCATTCTCCGATGTATCCACATTTAAAGTATAGGTAATATATGTTTGATAATATTTTGATGACCCTCATAGTCCAATAGGTATGATCTGGCTCTTGAGGTGAGGTCACAATACATCTATATGATTTTTTTCTCAAGTGTGAATATTCTTGTAATGTATTTTGCTACAGTAATGGTAACCCCACTGTATTTATTAGAGCCACCACCATATTTTTGAAGATTCAGTCAGTATTTACACATGACAGGTGAGAGAGTATTTACAAGTCACTCTCTAAACCAAAGTCATGTCACAAAGGAGGTTAGAGATAACAAATATGTACCTAATTGTAGATTTTAAATAAATATGTGTAACTATACCTCGGCTATAGACACCATATTAGATTTGAAATGAAGAAATATATAAATTATATTATAAACAAAGAGAGAGAAAATGGTCGGAATAAAATGTTTTTATTAATTTATTTGCTTGATGCGAAATTATTAATAACGCGTAGAAAAAAAAGAACTGAATCATATAAATAAATATAATTACTCCCTGTTTCTTATCAATGGTTAAAATGTTAAAAGAGTTAGAACTAGGTTTATAGATATCTTTCATGTTTATAGATATCTTTACACAAATGTAAATATTGTGATTTTTCCACGTACAGTAGATGCAAGATAAATAATCAGAATCGTCTTCGAATTAATTTCTTATTATTATCACTTATTTTTAAGAAAATTAATTAATAATTTTTACGTATAAGTAACAGGTTTGAGTATTCTACGAATATGTAGGTATCTTAAAGCAGTTGTCATATTACTAGGAATCAGGGAGTTTCCTTACAGGAGGAGTATAGTTGGCAAATGGGGTCTACTTTTGTTAGTCGGTTATGCAAATGATTTCTCTTATATTTTTTCTCCTCCATTTTCTATACATATAAATAAATATCTTCTAAAAAAATTATTATTATTAATCTAAACGATTTGTAAGGAAACATAATTATGAATTAATTAATACTCAAATTTCATCGCTTTGTTTACTAGAATAGGAACCAGCTATGTACACTATAGAAAATGCACACTATAGTAGGCAATAAGGTTTGGATATCATGACATTTGATTTCGGGGAAATTTTTCAGATAGCAAACAGGTAATATAGGTATGAAAAATTGTCTGAGTAAATCGTTAAAATATAAGGTATCCGATTATATTGTTAAAAATTGGCCCGAATAAAATATGTAAAATTCAAATTTATTTCTATAACGTAAATAACATGATTATTTATAGAAATGCAAAGCATCTGGCGGAAGAGATGACCTGCGAAAAGCGTCTTGTGATGATTTATATGAGTATATAGTATTGTCCCATTAAACATATTGAAAAATCTGGTTTGTTATTTTTAGGTTTGGGTTAGTAATTTTTTTGTAACTGTATTACCCGTTATATGCCAAAATTTTCCGAACTCAAAAGTCTTAATATCCAAACCTTCATACCTTCTATAGTGTAGATCTACAAAAAATATTTCAGGTTTGACACTCTAACGTGAGACTGGCGGTCGCTGGCCTTAGTCTATAACTAGTAACTGGATTTAAAAAAAAATATGAAAATAAATATTACGTAATATATAAAGAACGTTTGACCTGAAGCCCAGGTTCCAGGGGCCATAAAATCAAGATCCATAAATTATTTGAAATAAACGCTACACAGTATTTGAAGGCACCCAGAATAACGGAAGCTGCCTCTTAACGACTTTCGGAAATGTATATTGTTGGAAAAACAATTTCCTTCCTGTAACCGCTATTCACTGCTTTGTTTGGTTCCTTTCTGGAGACTCCTTTCTTCGCCCACTCCTCTGCAATCCTTAATATAAAATATGTTACTGTTCTTCCGGGCCAAACTTCCACGTACTTCCGTTAATTTATTTGCACTCTTAATACATAAAAGCCTACAAAAAATAATACATTTATAAGTAAAAGCATATTATAATATCATATATTAATAACTTTCTTTCTAATAAGCTTTCTGTAGCTAAAAAGCTGTTTTTTTTCTTTCTTTACAGTAATTACTAAGATTATGGTAAGTACCTGACAGCAAATATTCATGTTAAATTTTTAAATACATAATATCATGTTTGTATATATTTTAATACAAAATAAGGATTTTCATTCACACAATACAAAAGGCGCCGACAGCATAAGACTTCAAAAGAAAAAATATACACTTCACAAAATTGTTTAATGTACAAAGGCCTTAAAATCTTCGATAAATAGTACAAAACACATATAAATATAAATATGAAGGAGTTTAAACTGGAGTACAAAAAGTTTATAATGAAAATTTTTAATGACTAGATTACGTAATAAAATAAATTTTAATGTAAATCGTGTATTACCCTACACAACATTTATATGGAACTAAGTAAACGGTGAAAATAAAATAAAATATAGTTCGTAGGTATTTAATGACTCATATGAACTATTTTCAAGAGACAAATCGATTACATATTTTTGTTGTGTACATTTCATCATACTTATTGCGTTAGAAAAATACATACGGCAAGGCACTTAAACATGTTTATTTTTTGATTATTATCGGCATGAAAATCAACAGAACGTATTGAAATGCTATGTTATCAGCTTGTGTCAATAGAATAAAAATTATATAATTAAATGAAAAAATAAATTCCCTATAATAGACATAGATAACTAACTTTAAAATACATAAAATCCCGAAGTTACATAGAAAAAAATGTTTATAAAATTGATAAACATTTTCATACGATTCAGATGGAATCCATATATTTTATTTCAAATATTCATAAATGCATTGCTGCAATGATCTTATACATATGGTCACATAGTACAAACGTGTAAGCATACATATAATTTTATTACATGTTTAATTTATTTATAAATTAAAAATATTTAAAATGATTTTCAGGCGTATTCTAGTGTAGCTAGCTATACATGTTAATAATTTTGTGTATATGTCATATATACATATACACAAAAAGAATATTGCTTCATACTCTGGTAAAAAAATATACATTTAATTTACCAGCGGCGACATCTGTATACACGGGAATGACAAATTTCAACCATAGATGGCGTAGCGTACTTGTATAAAATAAAGTAAGCGAGTGATATAAATATAATTAATATACATAACTTTGCAATATAGGCATGTGTGGTCGATCATGGGTAGAACCTTATATTATTTAAAGTGATTACTGAAGTCAGCCATTACATACTTACTAACATAAATACTTTCTCATATAAATAGCTTCGTCTCTGTGAGACATCTATAATTTATCTTAATTTATTATATATTCAATTCATTTTAGTCACTCTGTTAAAAATAACGTTAACATCTCAAATCCATTACATTATATTTTCTTATATTTCAAAAACAAACATTGAGGTAGGTACACAAAGTATTAAGTCAAGATGTAAAATTAAAACTTTATGCTTTATTCTTAAACCCGGTGAGATTCCAGCAAAATAAATAAACATAAATAAACCTTATTATTTTAAATGATTAATTTTAATCTAACGGACTACTCAAACTCCTACGGTCCATCTAGTTCTATCTCTCTTCCTGCAATTATTAATTTAGTATGTACTCATAGACGCACAGCAGTTAACTGTAAAATATATATTATATATTAAAACTACATACAATATTAAAAACTTACCAATAAAATTGTTGTATGAGACCCACACCTAAATATGAATAAATCACAACACTTTTACACAAACTAACTCGTCACATTTTTATTGGTTAACATTTTAAATTCGGAATTGTAATCTGTGCAGGTAAGTTGTTTATGAAGAGGTTATACGAACTGATAAGTTGCATTTAATTAAATTTGAATATTGTCTAGCGATCTAATCTATTAGAACGAGATATTGCGATACAAGACCAATACGGTTTAATATATTAATACTATCGGAATGACGCCTTCGCCAAGTACTACTTGATACAGGTTCCTTTGTAAAAATTAAAGAATTGATCAATGAATTATATTTTAGAAGAGTACCTTGTTGGTCTTGTGGTGAGGACACTCGCCTCGTGGTCCAAAGATCGCGGATTCGAACCTCACTCCAGACTAGCAAGTTAGTCCTATTTTCATAGCACAAGCGTTTAGCTTAGTTTGAAAATAGTAAGAATATTGATGTGACACGTATTACGTATCCGCATTTCTATTTAAAAATTAAAAAAAAAAGGATTAATTGTAGAATTCTCACAGATACGAAGCTATTTATATACGAGAAACGTGGATGGATGTCTCTCATACGAAGACTCGGAGCTTACAACCCGTATGAACTGGCTTAAGTGATCACTCTACACAATGCAACGTTCACCAATCCATCGCAAGAACATCCACACATTATCAAATTTTTGAAAGTTCTATACACATATATATATAATATATATATATATATATATATTATATATATTCGAAATAAAGGAATCTTTAGTTTAATAAATATAATTAGTTAATGAGAAAAAACTCTCTAGCATTGACCTTTAAAATATATACGTCTCTGTGAGACATCTATAATTTATCCTAATTAATCAATTAATCATCCCTATGGGGAGATTAAATAAATAAATACAAAATATTGTTAAAATGAATCAATTTGTAATTATATTTGAACACCGGTTTATTTAATTAGAAAAATATATTTGATTTGTCTGAAAATTCATTAGGTATATCAAATTTAAAAACAAACATTTTGGAAAATTTTTAAAATAATTCTAAATTTTAATACTTACACGGAATACTGTTCCGTTAAATAAATATCATTTAAATATGTTTAAGTCTCTTCATCGCTAGAATAAACAAGCACGTCAAACATTTAATACCTCAAATTAAATCAATTAAAAATTTCAGCAACAATATACATACATAATTTTAACGAATTAATATAATTTATTGGTATAAATATTGTTGGTACCTAATTATAAATATTCTAACGATATAATATTATGCTGAAAAATTCAAAAGGGTATATATATTTTTAATTTTATTTTGAATAATTTGATGGTTTTTTGTTTTAAATACTTTTCAGTACAACGCTAGATATGTATTAAACATTAATAATTTTTCAACTCGTTTTCGTTTTACCTACTCATTTCTATGTAGAAGACAAATTTTACTGAATTTTTATATTATTGAATTTTGTTAATTAATAAATTAAACTTTCATAATTTTAAATGCCAGTATTTTCAATTTTCTGGTCTGTGTCTTCTGGGGTATTAAGTATGCCGTGTTTTTACTACCTTTCTGCAGGATCCCATTGCAAGGTCCATCATCATATTTTTGTGAGTGTTAAGCCATGTATTCACTAGGGGACAAATTATCTCTCAACATCACGCGCGGCATAGAGTCTACGTGACGTTGCAACGTCGCGCACTGTTCCGCGACGTCGCGCACAGTTCCGCGACGTCGCGCACAACATAGCGGGGCATTTCTACGTGCCGCGGGAACGTTGCCATGCGCACGGTACTCAAGCGAGCTCACGGGGACATCGGGCTGCGCATCAGTATCACGTGGTATGTTTACAAGTGAATACGCAGGCGCTGTACCTGTCAACTGACTACTCATCGCCGTACAATTTTGTGGGACACTTCAAACCGTGAATATAAAAATAAAATGATGCGAGGGCCGACAGCGTTCGCTAGTGTAAACAGATACGCAGCTGTCGTACCTCATCGGACGACATTTCCGCCGTTTCCGCGACAAGTGATACGTGAGTCCCGGTGTGTACACGTCAAATGACCGCGTCATTGTCCCCGAAATATGAGCGTAGATGTTGATGCGGCATGCCGCGCGGAATGTTTCGCGATTTGTCCCCTAGTGAATACATGGCTTTATGGTTAAGTATTGGCTTGCAATACCGTGTCGTAAAGTAATGTATACAAAAAATGTTTCAAATGCATTTTTAATAACATTTTTCATTGGAAAACAAAAATGAATGGTCCACAAAGATGATATTTTGGCATGAAGTAAAACTAACTCGCTAGATGTACAAAAATATGAAGATGATAATTCTTGTACTCGAGGTGCGATATTTGCACAAGAGTGAAAATACGACGCAATATTGCGTGACACAATTTATTTTTAATTATTCAAGAAATAAATATCTAACCTAATCTGAAACTTTGCCTCTCAACCTAGGATGATCTGGGGATCATGGAACCTCCTTTAAGATATTCCAGCCCATGGCTATTTTGTTTGGCGACTGCAGGTCATTGATCAAATCTCTCTTCAGAGATTGAACTATTTTCTCTAGCGTTGCCTGAGGCGGTCCACTGAGAGTTGTCAATGCAAGATAGCTGAGAAAATCCATTGGAATAATCTTTCCACTGGGATTTTGATAACATGTCCAAACCTGCCGATCTGGGATTTTTCTTGAAAAGTAGGAATTTCAAACCAAAATAAAACACCTTTTCTAATTAGTTTTTTACGTGTAATATTATTTTTACCACATATCTTTGCATATTATCCAAATGTGTATAAAATATGTTCTCAATAAAAAAAAAACATTTGAATAGGAACTTCTGTGTAAACTTGGATAGTATAAGTATTATAATTATCCAGTAAATTTATTTTATATCTTCATAAATTAAATGAGATTCAAAAGAAGACCTATACTTGGTATTGATGGACTTAGAAAAGGCATTTGACAGGGTACCCCAAAACCTGATATGGGCAACATCTCATGACGTACAATAATGATATGTGCTCACCATACAAGATATGTATACTAACATTGAAACAGAAGTAAGATGCACATCAGGAACATCACCTAAACTTCCAATTAAAAATTCTCAGCCCAATGATATTCATAAACGTCATGAATTGTTTAACAATTCAAGGAATGAACAGTATTCTCAAGGTTAAGTTTTTGCAGATGATGTAGTACTGATATTAGATAACCATTATGACTTGAAAAATAGCCTGGGACGACGGAGAAAGATAATGGAGAATAATGGCCTAAAAATTAGCATGAAAAAGACTGCATATCTATAACTTCTTTTTGAAGACCCAAATCCACAACACCTTCAGTTCAACTGGATGGGGAAATATTATCCAACTGTGACGCATTTAAGTATCTGCGCTCGGGACGCACGGAGACCACCAGACCTCACGATAAAGCGGGCAATGTCTGTGGAACTTCGTCGAAAGTCATCCAGAGGAAGACCAAAGAGCTCCTGGATGACTTAATGCTTCAAAATCTTGCAATAAAATGGTCTAGATGAAAGCGAAACCCAGAACCGAAGAAAATACAGCCTGTGAACGAAAAGAGTCGACCCCTTTAGCCTACCTAGGCAGAGTTGAGACAGTGCAAGAAAGAAGAAAGAAAGTAGATAAATTAAATATCAATGTATTGTTTTACTGAATAGTTTATGTTATATTTACGATTTTATCAATATTCAAACGTAAAAACAAAAAAAAATTGCAAGTAATATACTTTTATCCCAATTAATAAAGCACTCAGTATGTAAATATTTAATATTAAGTATAATACGAATTCTATTATTGCGTTTTTATATGCCAAAAGAGAGATTACCTGACTATTAAATAGTATAATTTACTATGAGGTAGATTTTCATAACTTGTGTTGTAATAATGTTCATATCATCTTATCGTTATATGTAAATTCACATATCTCTCTCTAATGATTATCTTGTTATGATTCAGTTCAGATTAATTTTATCATTTGCAAATAAATATCCTCGTCTTATCGCATTCATAGAATCTTTTTCTTATTGAAAAGTTATATATGAATATTAATTATACAGACTTGACAAATTATTGACTTGAAATATTAACCGAAAAATAATTGCAAGCTGTGATGTGCCTTTAATAATATGTGAAATGTGCTTAATAAGTTTTATTTTGATTAACACTAAATTGAACTTTGTAATACACATACGTTGAGTTAAATTTATCATAATATAGTTTCGAGAGGAGCAGTCCCTCCCTTCTTCTTCTTCTTCTTAAAATAAGACAATCCGCCCTTAAAGAGCGATTTATGCCATTTTACAAGTTATATTAGGTCCTTACATATGAAATTGGCGTTTTGCCGTACTGGCAAATTTGATCTCAAATATCTTCTCTTTGGTTAGGAATTCCAAATCCAAATTTATACAGCTATTTACTCATGTATTTGTGTTTTGAAAATTATAATTCATTTGTTTTTTCCTCAATTGTTTTTTTCTTTGCGTCACTCAGTTTACAAAATGAAAAACTTGAAATATCGCGTTATTTACGAGTACGAGTTCCACCGTGGCACCAGTGCTGCAGAAATGGCTCGAAGGATTAATGATGTGTATGGCGACGGTGCTGCAAAAGAAAACACAGTGCGTTTTTGGTTCCAACGTTTTCGTTCTGGAAATTTCGACCTGCAGAACAAGCCCCGTGGACGGCCGGAGACCAAAGTTGATAATGAAGAATTGAAGGCTATTGTGGAAGCGGATCCATCGCAAACCACATCCGAGTTAGCTGCAGGCTGCGGTGTTAGTGATAAAACTGTTTTAATCCACTTGAAGCAAATTGGTAAGGTGAAAAAGCTTGAAAGGTGGATACCTCACGAATTGAGTGAAGCAAATCAACAAACGCGCGTTGACTGCTGCGTTGCATTACTCAACCGGCACAATAATGAAGGGATTTTAAATCGAATCATTACCTGTGATGAAAAGTGGATCCTGTACAATAATCGAAAGCGCTCATCGCAATGGCTGAACCCTGCCGAACCAGCCAAACCATGCCCCAAGCGAAAAATGACTCCAAAAAAGTTACTTGTGAGCGTTTGGTGGACTAGTGCTGGTGTCGTTCACTACAGCTTTCTTAAATCTGGCCAGACGATTACGGCAGATGTCTATTGTCAGCAACTGCAAACCATGATGGAAAAGCTAGCTGCTAAACAACTGAGGCTGGTTAATCGCTCTAGGCCACTGCTGCTTCATGATAACGCTAGACCACACACTGCACAACAGACGGCTACCAAATTAGAGGAGCTTCAATTGGAATGTCTAAGACATCCACCGTACTCTCCGGACCTTGCCCCAACAGATTACCATTTTTTTCGAAATTTGGATAACTTATTGCAAAGGAAAAAATTCAACTCCGATGGGGCAGTCCAAACCGCCTTCAAAGATTTTATTGATTCCCGTCCGAATGGTTTTTTTAGTAAAGGGATCGATGAACTACCTATGAGATGGCAAAAGTGCATAGATAGCAATGGTACATACTTTGATTAAATAAATATATTATAATAAAAAAAATCGGCTTTATGTTCCTCCCATACTAAACGCCAATTTCATATGTAAGGACCTAATATATGCGATGTTGTCAAAAAAGGTTATGATTAATTATATATTGATGTCATTTACTAATAAGAATTTTGATATTATCGCTGTCAAATTAGGTGAGTTCATAGCGAGATTGGCAAATATCGGTTGGGAGTTGAAATTTAGCCTCGATCGGTTCATTTTAAATCATCAGGAATAATTTATAACTAACCTATATACAGACATTTTTTGTTATCTTATTCGAGTGGAGCAGCGGGTCGCTGAGAAGTGGGGAGATTTTTTTTGGACTTAAACCGGTGTGCATTACAACGTTCATTTTAATATAATCAAAATAGTCATGTGCAACACAAAGTAACTGCCATTTCAATCAATAATATTGCTGAATTAGTACTTATTATTTGTATATATTGAAAATTTATTAGCAATGAACCGAAAAAGTGTATTTTTTTTATATTCAGCTTTATTTTAATATTCTTTCAAATTATTTTCATGCAATAATTTAAATTTTTTTGATGTATTTTTTCAACGTAAGTCTAATTACTCTTTTAAAACCATTTTTTATTGAATATAGCTCTCTGGTAATTCATTAAAATAAGTTGCATTTTCTGTAACTGTTAAATTTTTTATATAAATAAGATGATTAATCAAAATCATAAAATTTTTACATAATTTTTAAATCTATATTTAAAAACGTATATTTGTACATGTGTGCATTATAGAACGTGTATTTAATATATTTTTTATTTCTCAGTATACAAAAGATTAAAATTTACTAGATTATAATTACCATTAAGCCATATTACACCTAATCACGTCCAATCTCGACTATTGTAAATAATGAATTGTGTGGGAAATCAACAATATAAAATATGAGATTATGAAATTTATATGAATGTAATTTTTCTGTCTCATAAAACAAAACATGAACTTTTATTTCGAATGTTCACAAATTCAAAAAACCTATGTTAAACTTACTATAAATTTTTGTAAACAAATAAGTTGAAACATCTATTTTACGTGTTCATTCATTTATAAGAACTATAGCTCCAACTAACGTATGGCTCCAGGTGCTACAGTCCAAATAGAACCATTGCTTTGAAATTTGTCTAGTGTCAAGAAAAATTATTTGAATTGTTTAAAAAATATTATATTATATTATATTATTATTATACATACGTATATAGGTTTAAAAAAATCAGACATCCATCCACATTTTATCGATTCAAATTAATATATTTAAAAAAAATTATAGTACATAGCATAAACAATTTGATGATATAACAAAAAGAAAAAATCAGTAGTTACAATACAAATGTGGTAATCAAACCATTAAAAATATTTATCACAAGATATAATATATCTATCCACCATAGTCAACAAATTATTCAAATGAACAACAACAAATTATCCAAATGAACAACAAACGTGAAAAAATACTACCGAAAAAGTATGCTCGTATTGAAAATCAAAATTAAATTGATTTCTTCATCAATAACAGCAAAATAACTAACATTATTTATTTTAATTAAAAGAAAACACTTTGTATAAAACCATTATTTATAAACATAACTGGTTGTTTCTGGACAACATCTCTCTCATCTCTTCATCTGGATACAAGGTATACTAAAAATTAAAATTTGAAGTATAGACATAAACAAAAATAAAAAAATGTAGGTACATTATTAACAAATATTGTAAGTAACTTTTTTGCAAACAGTTACTTTTAAATGTTTTCACGTTAGTTCTTAATTAGGTATTCAAATTCCGATTGTATTCATTGTAAACTGATATTATGATATGGACCATTGGCCCCAAAACATGTTGATAATTCAATATATAGTGGTTTAATGTATTTTCTTTTCATTAATTTTGTTCTATCTTTTGTAGTAAATAAATTTGAACATGACTTTTACGTAAACACATATTTTAGATAAAAATCAAAATTTTATATTTATTTTTTTATCAAAATATGTGTTAAGATAAAAGTCATGCTTGAGTGTATTCACGTCCGCTCCTGCTTATCCGACCAATCTAAGACAGACACATTAGTATTATGAAGAGCTTGTAAATAATGGCAATTTGTTTATAAATTTTAGTTTTATTGATTATCAACCGTAATGTTTATTTTTTCTTAAAATTTTGACAGGAATATTATCATAAATTTTATTATATAAGTGTCAGTCTAATTAGAAGTTAAAATCAGTCAGATACAAGGAATTCTGATAAAATTTAAAAGATATTCTGCAGGATATTATTATGTGCACGAAAATTGAAGTTTTCCGCATTGCTTTATTCAGTTTTCCTTGGTAGATGGAAGGAAATATGCTGGAAAGACGCAGGACAAACACGATTGAAATTCTACTCCAGTGATCCATTTTCCATTGTAGTAATATGGGTGTCCTTTCTGAAAAAGAAAAAAAAGTATTAAAGTAATAAAAATTGCAAAACTTTCGTTCAGAATTAAGATGAAAATATGTACAATTATTATAACAGTGATTTCAAGCTAAATGTGCTATGTAAATTTTTGTAGAAAAATAAGTATCAATGATGCTGAGCATAAAATATACCTTTCAATCGCTTATATAAACACAAACATAAACGTTGGTGTCATAAACACCAACCAAAACGGGACATAAAAAATTAAATTAAATAAATAAAAAATTAAAATAAAAGGTTAGAATTAGAAAACTAGGACTAATGTAGAAAACAATCTGTGGATTAAATAACCAATTTAAATATATAGAAATAGGTTGAAAAAACCTCAACCATATGAACAATAATCAATAAAAATAATGAAACCTTAATGGAAGTCAAAGAGTGACTCATCTTGAAGCTCACAGAACTGAATACGTTTAAATAATGTTAGAATCAGCTGGATGCTAAGGATAAAGTATAGACATGGAGGCATAGATTTAAGAGTATTAAGTCTTTGAAAGATTATGGGAAGTAATTGTAAATATATTAACTGTTCGAAGAATATTTTTTTTCTGTATAAAGGCTTGAACTTTGTGGGGACATTATTATTAAAATAAAACACAAATCACTTTGTTTTCACCACTTTATTAGATCAAACAATCTGTGTTTTATTTTAATGTGAATATATACTATAATTAAATATAGAACGTAAACAAAATTAAGTAAAATATTATTTAACGTAAATGTGTAATATTAATACGGTTTCTGAAAAACCGTGTTTTTCAAATACCGCGGTTTTCGGTTTTCATTTATTGAAAACCGTCATCACCGAGGTTTTTGGTTTTTTAAATTGAGTCAAAAAGGATACATATTTTTTAATATAAATAAAACTAAAAGAAACATAAAAATATTTTTTTAGTTTAACCTTTAATTATTACAAATGAAAATACGTGCGATTATTTTTTATTCGTACTTAAATAATAAAATTGATGAAAAAGCTATTTACTCAATTTTGTACATAAAATTGGCAATGAGAATTTTTTTTTAGCATAAATAAGTAGATGTCGATTATCGTAGACAGCGTTTGATATAATATATTGAGTTATTTGTACCGAAATTTTTTAAATAGCGCAAATTCTTGTACCATCGATTGAGCCGCATTGCTTAATTTTTCTGGAACCATCGTAGCTTCTCTCCTTATTGGTTCTTCGTTCACCCTTGATACATTTTGAGAAAACGAAAACGTTTTAGGTATTATATTAAACTATATATTAAACTAGCTTACCCGCGCCACTAACTTAACTAACGTAACTTTTAGTCATATTTTATCAATTTGTGTATTTACCTTAAGATATAGATAAATATCGTTGCGGACTTTTTATAGGACTATTTGAGTTCTACAACTTATCTACAGAAAGTATTTAAATATCTCTTACCGTTGAGGCAGCGTTCGTATAAAAACGCATCGCTCGACCATTTTTTCGTCGACTTTAGTTGTAAAATAAGTCACCACGAAAATTTTATGTTAAAATATATGAAAATATATATGTTATCCCGTTAAAATATTTATTTTAACGGGATAACATATATATCCTGAACGTCCATGCTAAATATTGGTGAAAGAATTTTTGAAATCGGATTTTTCAAACTTACAAACTTACAGACTTACACAATTCTTTATATAATATTACTATAGATTATAAGTAAATTAGGTTAAAAACGCGGTTCTACGGTTCGGATATTTTTGTTTCAGAAACCTTAATATAATTAACTTAAGAAATAATAATAAAAAAGAGTCAATCAATGTATATTATACATGTCTCACAGAGACGAAACTGTATTTTTATATGGGAAAGTAGATATAGAGGTCTTTTAGTTGTACGTAGGGCTTACGACCTATCGTACGGCTGGCTTAAGAGATCACTTACACAATATAACGTTCGACATTTGCACCCATGATAGAATATACCATGACTACTAATTTTTGGAAGTTGCATATATACTTAAATTATGAGCCACGTTTCACATATGAAAAAAATTAGTAGAATTGGTATATTCTATCTTGGGTGGGAATGGCAAACATTAAATTGAGTAATACAATAACTTAAGCCAGCCGTACGATAAGTCGTTAGCCCTATATACACCCAAAAGACTTCTATACCTACTCTCCCACAAAAAATACAGCTTCGTCTCTGTGAGACATCTATAATATACATTGATTGATTAGTGATGTTTCTGTTATAAAAATCCAGTACCTACTGTTCTGAAAGATTTAAACATACTCAAAATATTCTGAATAAAAAAGAGACCGTAGAATTTGTGGATACGGTATCGGGCTTCTCATTTATCTGAGACCCGAAGTCGTGAGGGACAATCATTCTCAAGGACGAGAGACTGCTGAAGTTGATGATTATAATGTCAAACCGTTGCTCTTGTAGTCCAATGAGCATAACACTAGCTTCTCACACTGGGGGTTCCGGGTTCAAAGCCTAGAGTGGTCACAATACAATGGTGATTTCATAATATGTTTCGATATAAAAATTGGGAGTCATGGTCTGTTGTAGCGTCGAAAAAATTAAAATAAAATAAATAATATTTTTTAACATCGTTTAAGTGTTTATAAATGCATTTAGTATTGTAGTGTTGATAAGTAAATAAATAATTAAGCGAAAAATTCATTTATAATAACACTGAATGACAACAGAATAATTCCCATTACTTTCTTAGTAAATTGTTTGTTTCTCACACCATTTTGTTCGTCATTATTATAATGTGCTGGGTGTTCTCACTCCCCAGAGCCGCATTATCAATTATGCCACACTTCTTGAGTTTCCTAATGAATAATGCTAACCGTGAATACATATTTCTGGCCATAATTTGAATACTATTGTAAGGCTAATTTATAAATAATTTACCAAGAATTGAAAAAATTGCTGGAGCCGCTTCTTTAATCATGCTTATTTATAATCGAATTAAGTAAGGCCTCTTACTCACACCTTCAGTTCATTCTGGCAATGATTAATATCTTTTCATCTTTTTACTGTGATGATGAAGGTTTTTCTAAATTGGTTGCTACCGTATTCAACCACGACGGTGAATTAATACGTAAAGAGAATATTCCTACACTCGATGTATAGATATAGATAGGTACCTGTCTTGCATTTAAAGCGGGCTTGAATAACTTATTCAAAAGACGGCCGGCGTGCTATCATGTTAAGAAAGCAACGAGAAAATACTATATGTCTCGTAAACGCATATTTATAGCTAATTTTGTTGTTGTTATGTTGTTATTTTTATGTTCAAAAATATGTATTTGTTGTTATTAAAAGACGGCACAGCGTGATTGAAATCTAAATGAATCTGATACGCTTTAAAAGCGTAATTCGTAGTACAAATTACACTATCAAAGCTTACTTAATCAGATCTGTTTCGAATCATCGAATCATCGAATCGAAATCAGAAATGTTTTGACTCTGTATTCGGGCCATAGACCCTTCCTGATAAAAAATAATCGTTAGGATAAAAATCTCATTTTAATTTACAATAAATTAAACTTAACTTTGTAAAACACACGTGATGAGTTATTTTGACGATTAATGTTATTTGAGAGTTTTAAAAGCAAAGGCAGTAATACTTTTATTTGTTTGTTTGTATTATACTAATACATCAAATTATATTAACTTAATTTGTTATTTTTTTATTTCTTTATCAAAAATTGTACAGATTTTGCTCAGACCATACACGTCTTATTAGAGAAATCCGTGTCGAGACAGGCAATTGATTAATTAAAAAGTTCTTAAAATTATATGGCTGTTCCTTTAAATTACTTTCATATAAATACCTACAAATTGTTGAATGTTAAATAGTTAAATTATTAATGCCCTCGTAAGACGAAACGCGTTGTACACAAAATAAATAAATATAACAAAAAAGCTAGTGTGTTTTTATTTTCCTCTTCCTCTTGCTGAATAAAGCCGTGTTTATTTTTAAGATTATTCATATTTCTTTTTTAGATGTTTTTATTCATATTCTATTCACTACATGTCAAATATTTTAGTTTTTTCTAAAACTTTTTTTGTTTTGAGCATTGTTTGTATCGTATAAATAAATACATGCGTAATTTTTGGTGGTAATTCAACTAAAAAAATGTATAAATAGATTAATTAAATTTAAACGTTTTGCATATTAAATATCTAATAGAAACCAGCTAATATCTCCTACGAAGCCTATGAATCTCCTATGAATGGACAAATACCTCGTAAATCGGCAGTAAGTAGTTGTACTCGGCTCTTGAATGGTCGGAGAGTTGAAGGATCGTGCGGCGCAGCGGCAATGAGCTGAGAGGAGTCACGTGGGTCATCCACAATCACCTGTCATGCTGGGTGGCATTTGAATTCGAATCTGCCGAGGGGACCGGAGTGAAATGACACTGAAAATAAAAATATATTTATATACATAACTTTTAAAAAATATAATTTTAAAAGCATACCAAGACAGGATATTTTTATGCGTACTAGTTTTACCAACCGGCTTGGGGCTGGGTATTAAAACTAGTAAATAAAATAAAATTAAAATTTTGTGCTTGTAGCTATATTTATGCCTAAAAAACAGCTAGGTTGAACATGATGACCAGAAAAACTAAAGTAATGCTATATAAAGCTTTGATAAGATCAAAGACCTGTGCTTGCTTAAGAATCATAAACCTGAATTATAATATATTATGCTTCATAATAATGAAGCTACACTAGATATATTTATATAATGGACCCTCAGGAGAATTTTTAGACAATCAAGGAAAACGGAGCGTAGCTTTGGGAAGGAACCAGGAACTTTACAATATGTTAAAACGCAACACAACACTTTACAAATGAGCTACAAGTCACAAAATTCGTAAAATTAGGATGGGCATGGTGGCTTGGCCGTATAGAGCACATATAGAAAGTGATGGACAATCCCAAAAAGGACTTCTCAATCAAACGGTAGACGATATATAGTTAGACCCAAAATACGATAGCAAGACAATATAAATAAAGATCTACATATATATAAATTAAAGAAAATACGTTATTATTGTGAAGCTGCAATACCGCGAAGCAAATTACCGCTACTATGCGGTAGATATTTATGACGATCGCATTATAAAAAGTGGATCGCTTTAAAAAATTTAATAATATGGGTGTTAATCAATTAAAAAGAAACTAAACATAAAGTCGAAAAATTTACGTTAATTTACCAAGCTGCCGTGGCGAAATTGGATAACGCCATTCCCGGATAGAGTGGAGTCCGTTGTTTGGAATCCCGGCAGCAGCTAAAATATTTTTTCTTTAAATTAATTTTTCTTTATGTTTTTTCTAGTTGATTAATAAATTTGTTAAAGATCTACATAAACGGTAGTTGTTCAGTGCAGATACATATGGAGGTATTTTCTTTAAGATACCAAGACGTATACAATTTGTAGTCAGTGATAATGAAGATGATAGATAATACATCGAATTCTTAAATTCACTTTTTTTAATGTTTTCTTTATTTATTTTATCATTAATAATGTTAACTATGCATATATTTTAATAATTCTATGATGTGAGGTCTGTATTCCTTCTTGAACACGTTGATATTTTTGTTTTTCCACATTCTGGTAGATTGTTGCAGTTGTTTAGTCCTTCGTAATATAAACAGTTTTGTGTATTTATCTTATTTCTATTTGAAATTCTTATTTCGTTTGCATTTGTTGTATTATATTCAGGAATATCTGTGTTGTATATAATTTTATTTTTGAAGTATATTGTATTCTATTTTTTAAATTGTGTTTATGAAAATCATTGTACTTAGCTTTAGTCCTTGTTTTATGGTAAACCAATTTAAATTTTTATCATCACAGGTTCTCAGCGCTCTGTCTCTTTCATTACTTAAGTTTAAAATGGTACAGAAATATTGAAAATGACTATCAATTATTGAATTATAAATTAATATGGTTGTTGCTTGTATCAATTTTTGCCTTATTCTTCGCGAGTTATTTTTTTGTTACATGGTTACTTTTTTTGCAAATTAACTAGTTATGTATTCAACGTGTTTCATATACATTATAAAAGTTTTCAATTTTAAAAACAATTATGTCTAAGCCTAAACTTCTGACCTGATGGATACCCACTTCCCCTGGATTATTTCGGACTGAATTTCGAGATGAGTGCGTCCGTGAGAGGCTGGTCAGACAGCCGTGAACTGTAACCAATCATAGACCACCCCCGCCATACCTCCCACCGGATGAAATAGGACAGGTCCATTCTCAAACTTAAAACTTCTTCAATATTGAATTAACTAGGAAGTGTCTTTGTCCAATGAAATTGACGCTGGTTCAGTGTCTGTCTTACGGAGACAAACGGAGAATTGTAAGCTTCCTTGCACCGTCAATTTCAGTTCGAACACACAGTCTTTCCACATACTGTCTATGCAAGCGCATAGACAGTACTTACATCACCAAGATTCTAATGGGCTTTAGTAAAAAGAGTATAGGACAAAAGGGTAGACTCGGAAGCCAATCTAAGGAATTTGAACCACCGGTGAATAATTCGTTAAAATATTAATTGAAATAATCATTGTTAACGCGTTTGTAATTTTTTTAACGACAAATGATTGGAGAGCTTGAGTTTCTAAATATTTTAGCTGCTACCGTGATTCGAACCACGGACCTCCATTCTATTCGGGAGCGGCGCGTTATCAAGATTATAATTTATTTATTCATTCAGTCATTTTACAAATTTACCATGTGATTCGTTGGAGATCCTTCTCCGATTTCTATTGGAAATTATGCATGAAATAAATTTAGGATAATAATTGTGACAATTTAAAAAAAAATGTATGCATATTTAATTTGTAATGTACAAATACTAATTAAAGTATATGTATATACATATACTTTAATTAATATGTATATGTATATACATAATGGGCCAAAATTTTATTACTATGTTAACATAAATTGTGTTTGTTTTTTCCATATGAAAAGGACCAGAGACACAATAAGTAAAATAACAACAAATTCGTTTACATTATTAACAATTCTCCTTTATTATATATAAACAACTTCTTGCCAAAGTTCTAATGAGATTTTCAATGCCACTTCGATCATCCAAATTGTTCCTTCACTCAACGCAAACGGGCTTAGTTTTTGTTTTTTATGTCTTTCGCCTAATAACCTTAACTTTATCCCAGTTCACGTATGCGTTTACATATTTGTGTATCAGTAAATGCATGTGGGTAGGTACTAAGGGTATTG
This sequence comes from Agrypnia vestita, assembly GCA_016648135.1. Taxonomy (NCBI): domain Eukaryota; kingdom Metazoa; phylum Arthropoda; class Insecta; order Trichoptera; family Phryganeidae; genus Agrypnia; species Agrypnia vestita. The sequence goes on along the minus strand of JADDOH010023194.1, from coordinate 8,659 downwards.
ATTTTATTGAAAAAAATTATAAATTTAAATATTATAATTATTTTGTTACCCTTTTATTATTTTATCAACTTCGAATATTCGTCTGTCTGTTCATAACATAACTGGAAAATAAGACTGAAATTACAACAAGAGCATTGATGATGACTACCCGCTAATGAGACTCGGGCACAATCAGCGCGCGGCTCAGGTTACACGCAAAGGTCATTATTAATAATTATTATGTCTCTTGATTTTTCACGGGTTTACGGCTACTATATAAATAAATGTTATAGAACATATTTGTTTTCCGTTATTATTGACAGGTTATTTCTAATTATTTGTCGTATTGGTGCATTGTTGTACCTACTGGCATATATATATAAAATAAATTATAAAATACATAGTTATAGTGCCGTGAACCTTAACAACCTTTTTAATATACGTTCACGTGTAGGTATGTTGTATTGAGTTAGTAAATTACTTGGCAGATAGAATTTTTTAAATATTGTAATGTGAAAGCATGAGGTGAGCATACATATAAGATAAACTTGCTGATTTATATTATTTACATTATATTTTACATGAACTGCCAACTAAAACGTATTTTTAAACTGTAAATAAGAGTTATTTAAAATTTAAAGATTTTTTTTGCTTTTTATGATGTTTCTTACGGCACACGTTGATAAGTGAAGTAGATATAATTTTAATGTATGTAATAAGGATACATTTTTTGATGAGTTTGATAAAATTTTATCGCAATATCGTGAAATCCACGCCCACTCTTCGAGAAAATTCGCCGGTTGTAATTGCCACACTATATAATTCGACTTGCATTCCAATTATATGCTCGCATGGAAATTTTATAGTGATGGGTGTTTCCAGCGGGTCGTTTATAACTGCACTGAATATGAATGACCATCGTCGTTTTGCATATTTATTTGAATATATTTGCATTACAAAAGAGCGTGAGATGATTTGAGACTTCCATCATTAATCGCACTGATTATAGAATATTTTGAGTATGTCCAAATTTGTCAGAACACAACTGGATTTTTGTCACAGGGACATCATTAATCAATCAATGTACATTATAGATTTATAATGTACATTGATTGATTAATGATGTCCCTGTGACAAAAATCCAGTTTTGTTCTGAAAAATTTGGACATACCTACTCAAAATATTCTGAATGAAAATACTGGTAAAAAGGAGTTTAATTAAAATTGAAATAATATTTCTGGCGTATCCTAATGTAAATGCTAGTAATTCGGATGAATTTCATTACACATTACATTAGGGAATTGCTAAAAAAACTCCAAAAAATCAATAAGGATATATATATACAAAAAATCAATAAAGATATCTATATATTATATATATATATCTATATTATATATATACAAAAAATCAATAATAGTGATATCTGTGGTCATTCAAGGGGAATAAAAAAGCTTTGGTTCCGGCCGCGCTGAGAATCAGTACAACTCATATGTGAAACGTGGCATATAATTGAGATATATACAGATAACTTCTAAAAATTAGTAGACATCGTATTCTATCATGGATGGAAATGGCGAACGTTACATTGTGTAAAGTGATCACTTAAGCCAGCCTTACGATAGGTCGTAAGCCCTAAGTACACCCATACGTACTTTCCCATAAAAATACAGTTTCGTCTCTGTGAGATATCTATAATGTACATTGGTTGAGCACTGATTATAGTTTGTTTTAATGTTTTTATTAATTATTTGCTATCATAAGGAATTTACGCATATCACATTGAAGGTAGTTGTTTAGCTACATAAACTGTTTTAAGTTTTATAAAATAATAGTTTTGTATTATTTTACAAAAGCCTTGAATGCTGGTGAATGAATAAAAATTGTAATGAGTAAAGAGAATTGCAATTTGTTTCACTAGAACAATTGTCTATATGTATTTAATTTAAGGAAAGTATATGTAAATGATCACAAAACGGTAGCTAGTTTATCAATAGTTTAGAGATGAGAAGAAATGTGTATTAGATTACGCATTTTTATCGATTGTTGTGGGCTATGATCGATAATATTTTTGTATATTCCTGATGATTATCTTAGACAACGTTAACATAGACTGTTTCACATTCCAATCAATATAACTACAGGAAAAATTTCTTTTTTAAAATTAAACTTTTTTTGTTTCTTTTTTTTAATGTATATTTATTTTAAATTTATTTACATTTAATTTTATTTACAAATTTTCGAATATTCATTAGAACCTGATAATATATAATACTAGCTGTTCGTACCCGGCGTTGCACGGGTTAAGGATTATGTTGAAAATAAATTTGTGGGGGAAACCAAGGTTTGATTCGAACGGTATAGAATTGCATCGAAAATATATCAGGGGGAGGAGAACAGGTAAAAGAGGAGGGAGGAAATATAGCTTATATTACCTGTCGAGTCCTAAAGAATAAGTTTCCAAATTCTGAGTCTGATCGGTCAAACGGTACAGATTTGGATCGAAAATATGTCAGGGGGGGGAAGGGGTATGAGAAAGGGGGGGAAATATCGCCTATATTACACACTGAGTCCTAAATAATAAGTTTCCAAATTTTGAGTCCGGTTGGTCAAGCGGTACAGATTTGCATCGAAAATATGTTAGGGGGAGGGGAAGGGGTATGAGAATAAGGGAGGAATATCGCCTATGTTACCAGCTGAGTCTTAAAGAATAAGTTTCCAAATTTTGAGACCGATCAGTCAAACGGTACAGATTTACATCGAAAATATGTCAGGAGAAGGGGAAGGAGTATGAGAATAGGGGGGAAACTTTGCCTATGTTACCCGCCGGGTCCCAAAGCATAAGTATGCAAAATTTGAATCGAATCGGACAAACGGTGTGGATTTGTATAGAGAACAGACAGGCAGACAGACATTGAGTTTTATAGGTATAGATAACATAGCAATATAATAGACCCTTAAAAAAAAGTGTAGAAAAACTCAAATGCACGTAACAATCCATGGAGAGATCCTGCTAGGAGTAAGCCTGAGAAATAGAATTAGAAATGACGAAAATAGGCGCAGAACTAGGGTAGTGGATATCATGGCTATCATGTAGCGAAGCTAAAATGGCAATGGGCAGGACATGTTGCAAGGCAGGATGCTACAAGATGGCCTCCCAGAGTTCTGAAATGGAGACCTTGGGAGAATAAAAGAGGTATCGGAAGACCTCAAAAGAGATGGGCCGATGATATAGCCGCTGTGGGGGGAAAGAAATGGCTACAATTAGCAAACAACAACGAAGGATGGAAAGAGAAGGAAGAGGCCTATATTCAGCAGTGTGTAACTTATCCTACCTGTACACCTAAGCTAAATACCTAACTATAAAGTTTAATAATGTAAGTTTTACGAAAAGCCCAAAGCTTGAGACTTTAAGCTACCGAATTAAGCTTTATTACGACTTTTGTGACTTTTAAGCACACACTTTATGCTTTAAGCTTCTAGATAAAACTTAAGTCGAACTTAGAACTTCGGAAGTATATTTACATGAAAGCTAATATTATTTTTTTTTTTGTTAAGAATTTATATTTTCAAAATTGGCCAGTCGTGATCCATCTAGTGGCTAGGAAAATTCCCCCTCCGTTGTGTCCGTAGCTATCCAAAATTCTTTTGATATGTGGTGAGATTCGTATTCTTATTAACGCGACTAGACTAATATAGATCGAATTCTTACCTAACTATGGAAATAACAAACGCACGTAACTAATCCGTACTCGACCTTCTAGAAACCGCTCTAGAATTCTACAGTTTCGCCTATATGAGAGATAGCCGATATCGTCCACGTCCGGAGTCGGCCTAAAAACCAATTATATGCGGCGTAGCCGAGGAATAAACGCTAGTAGCAAAACTCCCCTACATTGTACCGCCATAACTATAATACCACCGGGGTTAAAATACTGTAATATAAAACAATACAAACGTTGCCAAGTTAACGGCATACGCTAAAGATTCCGCCCGCATTGATTATCAACATCTCATAATAGCAGCTTAGAACAGTGTCAGCACAACCACATGCGGCACCCATTTATGACAGATTTACAAGATATAATAGCATACGTTATATTCAAAACACAAGTAAGAAACCTACCAACAGCGCATCCCACGTTGTCCGATCTGCTCAATCTGTTCATAGTACATAGTAGAGGAAGACAAACATATATATATTCACAACAACTAGGCGCAACAGAGGCTCAGGGCAAGCTTTGTCTGACATTATCGCAGCCCGAGATTCTAAGGGAATGGAAGATACGATTTGTAAGTGAAATTTAAGAAGTGTCTAACCACTTCTGTTCAAACGTGGATTCTAGATGCCCCCCCCCCCCCTGTAGGGGGGAGGGGGATGCGGCCCCAGAGCATCGCCGCATCCGGTGGTTAACTCCTGTTAAGACATAACCTCCCACACTAAGCTGCAGACCAAGATCAAGCCGAGACTCTATTGCTCCTGCTGGAATCCTCCGAAGTCCTCGCTTCCCGGCGACAAACATATCAGGAAGAAATCCCGCGTCTGATATTAAGGTTTGTATATTGTCCCGCGGGGCAGTCAAATGGACTGGTGTATATGATGAGGATCCCACGTTGCGGCTACATGAGCCGGATTATTATGATGTTTACTGCTGATTAAAGGGCTGAATGAACTAACTGGGTGACTGGAAAAGACTCCCCCTTGAGCGCGTCAGTCAGAGCCATGTTAGCATCGCCAAATATAGTTGATGTGATTGATCCCACGGTGTAGTATTATTGACTAGAGATATTAAATGATGGTAAAACAGCATGATTATTACAGTTGATTGTGAAGTTCCTGATATGTTTCTCGCTGGCCGGGAAGGGAGAACCCCGAAGGTCTCTGTATACAGCAAGTTAGAAAAGGTGGTGAATGATGAGTATGATGGTGTTAGTAATGCCATCGCGCGCCTGAATGCGGTCCCGATCATAAAAATTGATTGTTAAACTGCTAACAGATCTCGTTCATTAAAGCGGCCCCGAGCATAAGTATTGACTGTCGAACTGCTACATGCATCTTATAATTTCTCGTTCATGAGGAACGTCCTATCTCGTCCTTGAGTACGGAGTTATTACATTCACATACATTCATAACCAGAGCCCGAGCTCGTCGAGCCAAGGGGAGTGAAAGAACGTAGGGCTTCTTCCCTCCGGCTGTGTTTGAGGCACGACGCTCTGGTCCGATTCGAAATGCTTCACCTTTGCTTGACTGAACACATTTTAACTGTGTGGAGGCTTTGCGCAATTCTACTTAGACCCACCCAGAGTGTCCCAGCAGTCCCGTTCATCCCCTGGATCAAGAACACGCACCCCGTCATTTGATCCCAGTTACATACAACTATCTGTATCGCGAGTGTATCTCTTTCTTCAATCCCCTTCATTTGCTTCTCATAGTTGCTCGTCCATGCGGAACGCCCTGTCTCGTACGTTGATGAGGTCACGAACGAAGGTTTCGATTGAGGTACGGCTACCTGAGTCTTTTAGCTGACATTCATGAACATTCATATCCGGAATTCGAGCTCGTCGGGCCAAGGGAGTGAAAGAACGTAGGGGCTTCTTCCCTCAGGCTGTGTTTGAGGCACGACGCTCTGGTCCGATTCGAAATGCTTCACCTTTGCTTGACTGAACACATTTTATCTGTGTGGAGGCTTTGCGCAATTCTACTTAGACCCACCCAGAGTGTCTCCGCAGTCCCGTTCATCCCCTGGACCGAGAACACGCACCCCGTCATTTGATCCCAGTTACATACAACTACCTGTATCGCGAGTGTATCTCATTCTTCAATCCCCTTCACTATTCCAATTATACAACAATCACGTGACTAACCTCGAGAGTCTAGCACCGGTAATAAGATCTCATTATGCTACGTTGGAAGTTAACATTGCATAACCGGACGGAATGCCTATTTCCCGCGATCATATTCAATTTGTAAAACGCAATAATATGTATTTATATATGTTAGTAAAACGTTTGAAATGCAGAATGCACGTATGATGACCTCGCTTCTATCCTAAAGATAATTAAGATATAATCCCGACGTTACGTCCCGACATCAGTACTAATTTGTTTCCGCGTCCGTTACCGTCGAACTCTGAACCCACGTAATGAAATGAATAGTGACCATGAGACAATGACAAATTATATAGCACGAACATTCCATTTGATACACATAAGAAAACATCGGGAATAAATAATATCAAAGGTTCTTATCTTAGTTCTGTAGTTGGTCTGCTTCTGAGATGGCATCCTGATCCGAAGTAATATAACTCCCCAAAATTGAGCAATTACCAGCGCCTGTGTAGCCCTTCATTTCCCTTGTATATATATTTTAATATCAGCGCCTGTAAAACTGTATTAGATCCTAGAAACAAGAAAACTATTCCCTCTACGCCGAGCACATACAGAACATAAACCCCTTCAATCTAGTTCATCCACGGTTATGCAAAAAGGCGAAAGAATAGTAATAGTAAAAGGTCCTTAACTGACAGAAGTTGAAGTTCTCTGCAAACTGCCCATATCTTCTAGTGGCGCATGTGTATTCCAATAACAACTTTCCAGTCATGTATTTAACATAACGTCCTCCTTGTGTGTATGTGTGCTGCAATATCTGTCATCCAGTTAGTGATTCCCAAAATAGTGTTTTCCTTGTATATATATATATATTTCAATATCAGCACCTGTAAAACTGTATTAGATCCTAGAAACAAGAAAACTATTCCCTCTACGCCAAGCACATACAGGACATAAACCCCTTAAAACTAGTTCATCTACGCCGTACAATGATATCACATGCAGACATGACCAATATAATTACAAATATGCTTGCGTCCCGCCGACTGGACGCCAGTGTTTTCCAATAACAACTTTCCAGCCATGTATTTAACATAACGTCCTCCTTGTGTGTATGTGTGCTCCAATATCTGCCATCCAGTTAATGGTTCCCAAAATAGTGTTTTCCTTGTATATATATCTCAATATCAGCACCTGTAAACCTGTATAGAATCCTAGAAACGAGAAGACTATTCCCTCTACGCCAAGCACATACAGGACATAAACCCCTTAAAACTAGTTCATCTACGCCGTATAGTGATATCACAAGCAGACATAAACAATACAATTACAAGTATGCTTGCGTTCTCCCCCACCTTGGTGGAAATATTCGCATTCGTATTCACCGAATAGTAGGCCTGATATTCGTATTCATGAAGGTAGTATTCGTTGCATCATGGTTATTATATTTACAAGTATGTTCAAGTTCCCCCACCTTGGTGGAAATATTCGCATTCGTATTCACCGAATAGTAGGCTTGATACTCGAATTCGTGAAATTAGTATTCGTTGCATCACTAATAATAATAAAATCATATAGATAAATAACTACGGTGACGCGTAAAAAATATGATATTACTTATATTAAATGAATAAAACAAAACAATCTGTCATATAAGTAAATAACTATGATGACTCGTAAAAATATGAAATTATTTATATTGAATGAATAAAATTAAACAATTTGTCATATAAATAATTATCGTGACTCGTAAAAATATGATATTATGTTTATTGAATGAATAAAATAAAACATCTTCTCACGTTTCCACCTAATAAATAAAAACGAATACAGAAAACAATAAAAGCAAAAGAAGCCCATTATTAGCCCTGACGTGTGGGACCTAATCTTCCCACTTCGCCCAAGCTGGGTTAACCGATTAAAAGGCGTAGCAAAATATCGAAAGGTAATTATAATTACAGGTATGTTTGAGTTCCGCCACCTAGGAAATACGTAGATTTTTGATTTCAATATATTGTGCAATATACACTATGTTTATAAGATCGTCCGTTGACAAGTAGTTATGAACTTCTCATAAAATATTATTCCGCAGCAAATATTCAAAGAAATTATATTAACTAAAATATTTCTAACATCTTGGGATCGCATACGAAATTGATAATATCTAGTGCCCTTTGTGAACAAACTCTTCCTCTCTGTAGTCAAATAAGCTGATGTTTATGTTTACTCCGTCTATAAATATGCCGTATCAACGTATAATATAACATAATATATATATTAATGAAGATAAAACAATCTCAATTAGCGTTGCAATGAAGCGAAACAAAGGAATATATAAAAACCAAAGAAGTACAATTTTAATTATTCGTTACTAAGAGAATATATATATTGCGCCCCCTATTGCTATTCTCGTTAGCGGAGACTCAAAATGTTTCCTAAATTCTCCATCAGGTGTCAGTAACGTATATTTCTAAAATATAATTGACAATTTCATATATGGGCCGGTTTTATAAGAAAAAAAATGAACTTAAATTTCCTTTGTAATTCAAGATATAAAGTAATTTTAAATCAAACTTATTACACTCAAATGAAACGCGCCACGTACTGCCGCTTACTATAGACCAATCCTTAGCGAAGGCTCTAACCCTTTCTTGATTCCCGCTAGGTGGCGGTAATAACAGGAAGAAATCCTCGTTCGATTTGAACCAATATCACACAATCAATCGTGATATTAATTACACATAATTACTCCGATCTCAACCATTCCCAAAATAATACATTTCGACAGTGAAAATAATAAATCGTAATAGACAATATAAATGTGATCCTTAGCTGAAGACCGGATTGCGCACTA